>CM032398.1:814823-949823 GCA_019049475.1 Eueides isabella | reverse complement strand
CAACTTTATGTAGGTCTTTATTGGCATTTTCATATACTTCTTTGATCGAATTTGAATAAGTTATTAAAACCGTGTCATCCGCGAATGTTATTATCTTAGTGTGTGTCAATGTGAGAAGGCAGAGGTCATTTATATATATGAGAAAGAGTGTAGGGCCAAGGGTACTTCCTTGGGGCACTCCATATTTAACGTTAGTTTCGTCACTTATTATGTTATTAATTCTCAAAATTTGTGATCTGTTTGCTAAATAACTGGTAAGCAGTTTATGTGGTAGACCTCGGACACCTATATTTTCCAATTTTTTTAGTAGTATAGGAACTGAGACAGTGTCAAACGCCTTTTTTATGTCTAAGAATATACCAATGCAACTTGAGCGGTTATCCAGATGACCTACAACTTCTGATGTTAGAGATTTCAGGGCATCGGATGTTGATTTATTGGTTTGGAATCCAAATTGATTATAGGCCAGTATATTATTTTTTTTAAGAACCCTTTTAAGCGATTGTTTATAATTTTTTCAATAATTTTAGAGAGCGTTGGTAGTAAAGAAATTGGTCGATAGTTACAGATTTCATTTTTTTTCCCAGATTTAAATTTTGGAATTATTATCGTTTTTTTTAATGAATTTGGAAACATTCCTTGTTGAAAACAGATGTTAGTTATTAATGCCATAGGTTCAGCTAATGTATTTATATATTTTTTGAGAAACATCGATGTAATGCCATCCCAACCACATGCGTTAGTATTTTTAAGTGATTTGGTAATATTTGCCACTTCATATTTATCAGTTGGATAAAGATAGAAAGAGGTGCTCACGCCGTTATTTTCTAGTTGTTTCAGTAGAAGTTTATTTTCTGTAATTTTAGTTCGTGTCATTATTTCGTTTGCAAGTGTTTCGCCAACGTTGGCGAAATATAGGTTTGCGTTGTTAATGGATTCCCTTGGGTTCTGAGTGAGTTCGAGCAATTCTAAAGGAACAGGTTCTTCTTTTTTCAGATTGCATATTTCTTTAACGCAATCCCATTTCAGTTTTGTATTATTTTTATTGTTATTTATTTTATTGTTATAAAATGATCTCTTAGCTGAATTTAGTATTTTACGACATGTGTTTCTATATCTAATATAACTGATTTTAAGTATAACACTATTTGGGTCTTTGCGTAATTTACTGTGTAGTCTATCTTTATGTCTTATACATCTAATTAAGCCAGATATAATCCAGGGCCTAATGTTTCTTTTCCTTGATGACAGTTTTATAATTATTATATTCGATTTTATTGTATTACTGATTGTAGTTAGAAATATTTTCGTTGCTTTTTCTGCAACTAAATTGAGTAATAATTCTTGCCAATCTATGATTTTTAATTGATTAGATATAGCAACATAATTTATTTTATTAACATATTTAGTTTGCGACCGTATTATATCTTCTTCTTGTGATAATGTGACAATGACACTTGAATGATCCGTTATAGTCGATTGATACACCATGCTTAGAATTGGAAGTTAAGATTTCACAAAACAGTGATCTAAACAGCTTTTATCTGTAGTGAGATGATTATGTTTTGCCGTTAGACCATGCATAGCTAGTAGTTCAAGATAACTATTAGATTTACTAGGATTACATCCATCCTTAATAGATATATTTAAATCCCCCATTAATATTAAATTACTTTGTTCAAAATCATTAAGGATAGATTCCAGTGAATGTAAGCATTTATCTAACTGTATAAATTCTGGTGGCCTATAAATTTCTATTAATACTTCTGATATTCTGTGTTAAAATGCGTATTCCATTATTGCCATTATTATGTAATATCCTGTTGCACTCACCAACATCACTCGTCACTACTGTTGTACCGATATTGATATTCCTATCAATGTCGGCATGTAATTTTTTTATGTCAAACATTTATAATGCGGAATAAATCTATTTTATAAATGTTACAGTAGAGGAATGGAGTCAAGTGCACATTTCGAATATTATTTAATATATTGCATAAGTAGGACATAAGTTTCGACGCATTTTTGTATTGTGAGATTAGACTAATATGAATTTGAGTAGTGTGTTTTTGTATATATATATAAGTGTAGTTTCTATGATTAGATGTGTTTTGAGAGTAGATAAAATTAGTGTTTAAGTTATAAATAAAGACCAAAAGTTCGATAGAAAAATATGACACTAGACTATATAAGACAATGAACATAATTAGTAGAGAGATATGTGAATTGTAATTTGATATAAAAGCACTTAATAGTCACATTATACCTTCAGTTTTGATACGTTCCACTTGTTCCACTGATTTAATGATGATAGCTGGATCACCTTCATTTTTCTTAGTGTATATTCTTCCTCTCGAGATCCAGATGTATTTAAAGCCGTAAGACTTACGTAGCTGCCTTGCATGATAGAAGAGCTTTTTTGCGTTGGGAGTGAGGAATTCATTAATAAAAATAGGTTCTTTTTTATTGTGATTGCCGAAAATATTAGTGCTCATTTTTTAATGATTTTTCCTATTATACAATTTTGCAAGTTTTAGGACTTCATTACGTAATTGAACATCTTTATATTCTACTATTATCGGCTTTTTTAAACCTTGTTTAATTCTGTAGCAATGCCTAATGCTATTATCCCCAGTCTTTACACCAATTGTGTCATGAATTTTAGTAACCATTTCATGGACATTTTCCTTATCCGCAATAGGTGCGGATATTTCAATAAAGGTACTACGCTGTATACGCTGCATGTCTTCAATCTGTTCTTCTAAGATAGTGACTTTATTAAGTGTTTTTAAGTGATCGTCTTGAAGTATTCCCAATGACTTTTTTAGTTCACTATATAATTCGGTTGTTTGAATCAATTTATTTTCTATTTTTTCATTACAACTTATAATTTTTTCATTTTGATTTTTAAGGACATTATTCTGTATCATGAGCTCATCAATACTTTTAGTAATTTTATCAAATTTTGATTCTTGTCCCGATTTAATAGTCGTGATTAGGATATGAATCTCATTCCTTAAATCTTCAAACTCACAGCGTTCTTTGCGCTTTCGTCCCGATGCAATTGGTTCCGAGTCAATTTTTTTAAAACTCGCCAGGTCCGGTGTAGACGAATACGTTCCATCTTTATTCGTTGGTGAGCGTAGCATCTCAAAGTTTTGCATATACTATGCAATAATAACTCGTCGATGCAGAAATGTAGATACCGGTTTTATCGCAATAAGTGCAGATACTATCCTAAAAGTAATCTTATGTCCACGTCACTTAAGGTCGATTTTTGGTAAAAAATATTTAGTTATTGTTAATAAATAAACTGGATGTTGTGCACACAAGTGGTCGGCAGCAAGCCAGCGATGGAATTGTATTGTACTTGACAAATCTCATTTCATCATCAAATGTACACAAAAAATCAATAACTTTTAAATACAAATGTAGATGCGATATTAAAAAAATAACTCATTCGGATAAAATGCAAAAGTTTCAGGTTTTATATCAGAATAAGAATAACCTCAAAAGTTTAAAGTTATTACGATTCTCATATAAAAGTTACGCATAAGAAATCTGAAGAGTAGTTTTTAAAGACTTTTTTGTATTGAACAGCGAATTTACTTTGTAAGAATAAGTTCGCTCAGGCATCATGAAATGATTTTATACACAAAAAAATAGTTTTCGAATAATATTATCCAATTTGTAAACTCCACGTAATATTTTTACATATAATATGATTAATTTGCTGGCTGTAGTTCCTGTAGGGAAAACATTGTTTCACATTGGGGGAGCGCTTGCCTGCTAACGTAATAGTCGTGGAGTTAATTTCAGGGAAATTATTACATTTCAGTTAAATTATTATCAGAGGCTTGTCGTGACATGTGAGTGTACACGCGAGAGGTTTTAGTTCGATCACCATTTGAGAAAATGAAATATGTAATATTCACATTTCTTTGTTCTTGCATCAAGGCAAAGCGCAGAGTTGATGTTGTTTGAATCCAGCCATTCAAAACACAATGCCTCAATGTGGCGGCAAGTTGGGAACGTAACGGAACGTCTTAACACTAGATTCTTAAATTCTTTTTGTCTACCCTACCATGAGCAATGCTCGCTATGATCACAAGGCGAAGCGGTGCGTTGAGTGCCGACACTCAACACACAAAGCCTCTGGTAATCTATTTACTACTTTACTTGTCTTCTTATTCTACTGTGTACTGAATACGAAGTGAAGCTGTAATATGACATACATACAAGTACTATTAGAGTTAATAATGTCTTTGATTTTCACGATTGTTACACTAATGTTGATTAATCGCGCATATTGATTGGTAAGCATTTTGGGAAACCCGACGTTTCGAACACTTTACAGTAGTCACGGGTAGACTGAGGTAGAATTTGTCTATCATTTGATATAATTATTATATATATGGTATCTGTGGCAAAATCTATGTTGTCGGTTCATATTTAATTTGAGAAACAAAATTCCTTTCTTTTTTTTTATATCAACTCAACTTGAGCAATACTAGCAAATAGAACTAGGTGTGTGTTGAGACACTCCGCAACGACCCCCTTTTCTATAAAAAAATATAATCACTCACTCCGTATCCACCTATTTAAATTTCATCGTTTGTAAGTCCAGTATTTTTCCAGTAGTGATGTATATCAGTCATTGAGTAACAATAGGGTTTTTTATACACAATATAATATTGATATAATAAATTTCGACTCACGTCAATTTTACTGTTTTGCTGTCGTAGCTCCGATATTTATTTATTTGTTTGTATTTAATATTAAATTATAGCTTTAATGTGATACTTCAATAAATACGATCCAATTATTGAATTAACCTTTGCTGTTTACGTTTCATTTAAAATAATATATATTTTTTATTTGTACTGAAATTATTTGAAATGAATTACTATTATTGCAGTGTCTTCACACAATATACGTTCCACAACAGTATTACCTATTTGTACAAATGTCCAACTTGTACGTTACCATTTATTCAGGTGTTTTATATTACTTTAAAATATTTTTTTCGTTTTGGTAACAAAACAAACCAAGGCGTTGAAATCTGCCAGTCAATATGCAAAATTGCTTACTTGAGATGTAGCATTAATCTAAAATAATAATTTAATATCATTTAAGTTGTCCTTAGCAAAAATGTTTGAACATACACTTATAGAAACAATACCGCTGCAAGTGAACTTAAAATAATTTATATATTCATAATAGTTCGCACCAAGCTTTCGGTGTTAAACTTTATTATTACCATATACGAGTACAAACATAAAACATACTGGTTACAAATTAAGTTTAAAGTGATTTCTCACCACCTGAACATGCTGAGGTAGACCTAACAGCAGTTTAGAGTATTGCGATATGTGTTACATCAACGTGGCTCAAGTCACCACTGCTCTGATACATCCGTCTAAGAGATTCTAACAATTAATAACAAGCAAACATTGAGCTTACCAGATTTACGTTATATATTATGATGTACTTTCTATGTTTCGTAATTTTGGGTTCAATTTCCGTACGGACATAATTCTTCTATATTAAGATATTTTTTATTAGTAAACTTTATTTAGTTTAGTTTAGAGCGTTAGATAATCTCGAATTGAGTATACTATTACTGGCTTACATCAACAATTTCGCTCCTTCGTGATTTGTCTTTTGTTGCCAGAAGAACCAAACATATTTAATTTTATCTATAGGACCTACAATAGTCGCTTTTATAATATATATTGCTACCGCTGCACTGCGGCACGATGCCCTCAGGGACGGACCATATATTACATATAGAGAATTTATATATAATAATAAAATATATAATACCCAGACAGATGTAGCTAAGGTCAGGCCTGTCGTGGTACATTGGCAGGTGCATGTGACTGAAAACGCGACAGATTGTGACTTTGATCCCCATTCGAAGATACGAAATATTTCATATTTTAAATTAAAATATCATTTGTTCTAGCTCTTTGTCTTTCTACCAGAGCGGGAAAATGAACATATTAAATATTTCATTCAACCAAGTGATAATCGGATCCACAACCGTGGGAGTTCAGCTGCACACCAGCGCTTACACAACGACATGTTGTATTTTTGCATAATAAAATTAAATCACTAATTAAAAACGATTTATAATTCAAAACACTTACTTACTGACTTCTTTCACTGTACTCTACTGTGTTTAACTTTGAAATATAGAGATGAAAACTTCAACTAAAAAGACAAGAAAAAGAAAGAAAAACAGATTTATGTTTAAGCAGCATTCCGTAAAATATTTAGTTTTCATCATAACTTTGGTGAAGTTACATATTTCTCAGCGGAAAATTTATAAAAGGTACGTAAACTTTCTTTGTGTTTTAAAACGCAAGTTTTAAAGAGTCGACTCGACTCGACTCGCCAACTAGTTCACCACAGTTCGCTGCTGTGCTATTGATATTATTTGTATTCATTATTGTTATAGATTGTATTCGTATGGCTAAATTTGATAATATAAAACTATGAACCAACGCTACGGTTAAATATTTATATGCTTTTAAATTAAGTATACAGATAAATTTACATAGTGGACTAAACACAAATATCACATCCTGCTCTGAGCAACCACAATGCTCACTATATGTAAGTATTAATTACACATTGTAGGTCTAACGAACAGACATACAGTGATTAGTCACTTTTTAGAAACTTTTTAGACTTTTTAGAAATTTATTAAAATAATCTTCTGCAGGTAACTGTGCTGAATCTTTTCAGGAAAACGCTAACACGTATAGAGTATTATATATAATAGGTTCTTGCTTTAAACCATATTTAGAAGGGCACATAGAGGGAACCTATTGTATTTTACTTTTTAAATTCCTAACATTATTATAAAAAAAAAGAAAAGAAAAACTTTTGTTTTGTATATATATATATATATATATATATATATATATATATATATATATATATATATATATATATATATATATATATATATATATATATATATATATATATATAAATATATATATATATATATATATATATATATATATATATATATATATATATATATATATATATATATATATATATATATATATATATATATATATATATATATATATATATATATATATATATATATATACAAAACAAAAGTTTTTCTTTTCTTTTTTTTTATAATAATGTTAGGAATTTAAAAAGTAAAATACAATAGGTTCCCTCTATGTGCCCTTCTAAATATGGTTTAAAGCAAGAACCTATTATATATAATACTCTATACGTGTTAGCGTTTTCCTGAAAAGATTCAGCACAGTTACCTGCAGAAGATTATTTTAATAAATTTCTAAAAGTCTAAAAAGTTTCTAAAAAGTGACTAATCACTGTATGTCTGTTCGTTAGACCTACAATGTGTAATTAATACTTACATATAGTGAGCATCGTGGTTGCTCAGAGCAGGATGTGATGTTTGTGTTTAGTCCACTATGTAGATTTATCTGTATACTTAATTTAAAAGCATATAAATATTTAAACGTAGCGTTGGTTCATAGTTTTATATTATCAAATTTAGCCATACGAATACAATCTATAATAATAATGAATACAAATAATATCAATAGCACAGCAGCGAACTGTGGTGAACTAGTTAGCGAGTCGAGTCGAGTCGACTCTTTAAAACTTACGTTTTAAAACACAAAGAAAGTTTACGTACCTTTTATAAATTTTCCGCGGAGAAATATGTAACTTCACCAAAGTTATGATGAAAACTAAATATTTTACGGAATGCTGCTTAAACATAAATCTGTTTTTCTTACTTTTTCTTGTCTTTTTAGTTGAAGTTTTCATCTCTATATTTCAGTTAAACACAGTAGAGTACAGTTAAAGAAGTCAGTAAGTAAGTGTTTTGAATTATAAATCGTTTTTAATTAGTGATTTAATTTTATTATGGAAAAATACAACATGTCGTTGTGCAAGCGCTAGTGTGCAGCTGAACTCCCACGGTTGTGGGTCCGATTATCACTTGGTTGAATGAAATATTTAATATGTTCATTTTCCCGCTCTGGTAGAAAGACAAAGAGCTAGAACAAATAATATTTTAATTTAAAATATGAAATATTTCGTATCTTCGAATGGGGATCAAAGTCACAATCTGTCGCGTTTTCAGCCACATGCACCTGCCAATGTACCACGACAGGCCTGACCTTAGCTACATCTGTCTGGGTATTATATATTTTATTATTATATATAAATTAAATATATATATATATATATATATATATATATATATATATATATATATATATATATATATATATATATATATATATATATATATATATATATATACATATGTATGTCAGTAGACAGAATGCTAAGGCACACCCTTCCTACTTCTCGGCTCGGCACAGTGCCGAAATTATCATTTTTTTCTGTGAAACAAAAATATATAATTCGCTTATTAAATGACACACATTTATTTTTTTTGCAAAAAAACGTATAAAAACAACCTTTTAAGCCTCGCTTAAGCGCTCTGACCATATAAAAAGTGGTGTACTTTTATTAGAATCTTTTCGATATGTCGTACCGTAGTCTATTACGAATAATCGACATCGACTAAGACTTAAAATACCTGTAGAAGCTTTGTGGGTGTTGCTTACATCCGGCAATATATATGATACATCCGGATATACTTCGGTATATACTCTTCTATAAAATTGGCACACTCACACCGAATAAAAGACATACGAATCACGCCAGTACCATGGCATAAGAAACCCTCTACCTTACGTTTACTCGAGAGTAGATAGTATTTTTGTTTGAAGATCAGAGAGGAATATAAATTCTAAAGTACTGACGTTCCATGAAGCTCAGGGTCTAACAATCACAATAAATTTTTGAAACGATTATAAAGCCAATGAAAATGCAGCTGCATGACAGCATCTCACAAGCAGTTGTAGCAAGAACACGGCACACCGACGTTTGTTCATACTATAGCGGTGGTGGGGGTGACGCGAGTAAGAAACTGATCCGAAACACAATAGGAATAGTAACAAAAGGCATCGTGAAGTATAATTTGAAAATTACCATAAAATATACAAAACGAAGCGATCATGTTCTATACGATAGCTGCAATCCACGTCCTAATTTTCCACCCTTAAAATATATCATATATAAAAATCTAAAAAATTATATACAACATAGTATTCCAAAACATCTAAAATGTGTTTAAACAGGTTGAAGTATAAATATACCAACAAACGGACTCACGAGTGATTCTATGCGTGTTTTGTTTTAATTTTTTTAGCAAATTCGAAGGCCTAAAGAAGTATTTCTAAAGGTAAAAGCAGTAAAATCCATTTCAAATACTTCTACTTCTATTACATGTATAGGCAGATTAGCATAATGAAGATGGACTTAAAGCTGTGTTCGATAATTACGTACACGAGCACATTCATATGTATATACCGTGTATATATGTAAAATGAATGTACTCGTGTACGTAATGATCATGTAGGTTAACACCTATAACCACACCTAACCACCTCAACCACCTGATGAGTGAATTTATTTACAATTTAATTTCATTCTTGACTTTCCACATTACTTTGAGCGATTTTGTGTTGAATGCTAGAACTCAAGACCGCGTCTTATCTTCGCGCTTGAAAGTGAATTCCTTTACTATTCGTGATTGACCTTTTATTCGGTATATATATTTATATATCTATACTAAATATTATAAAGCTGAAAACTTTGTTCGGTTTTTGTGTGTTTCATTTTATAGCATGTTAATGATTTTTACTTGATGGCAGAGTAATTACTAGGAACCTATATTAACGTATCCAGAGTTTTTTTTTAAAATCCGATCGAAAATTATACTTCATCTTTCAGTAGACCTACATATACATTTATAACATTTAGTGAGAACTTGTAAAAATAAAGAAAAACATCCAAATGGTAATAAGTTATAGATATTTCATAAAACAAACACAATAATTATACATTTATTTTCACTACTTATATACTTGAAACCAAATGACTGCGTCCGCCTTCATTTTAGACTCAAAAAGAAAAATTATATTTTATTCTGGTTAAATTTAAGCCGGCGTTAAGTAGTGGCTTTTGCCACTGTGTTTTGCATTAGGTAATGCCGGGCCCCGGTGTCCTTCCACCTTAAAGGACGGCAACGCTTCTGTAGCTCCTCTGGAGTTACTCGGGGCCGACGGTGATCGCTTACCATCAGGTGACCCGTACGCTCGTTTGCCGTCTTTTCCATATAAAAAATATATATACAAAGTGAGTATATTTTATTTTAATTACTTTGATGCTGGTCCTGCAGCAGGCCTGTGCAGGGGCACAAGCGTGTGAACGAATTAAGATATATGCTAAATTTATTTGGCTAATCAAACAAAGCATATGAATATAAATAGAAAAAAAAATAACATTATAACAAAATATTTAAATGTGATACCAACACCGCTTACCACAGATTACTATTACTGTTACAATTACATCTAACATACGTAGGTACGTTACAAATATTGAAGTTTATAGCTCTCCTAATAAACCTCTATATTAAAAATATTATAATTCAAAAAAAAATTCAGTGAATAAAGCTTACAGAATATTTAGACGGTAATATTCTTATTTATTTTTGGTTTTTTTCAGAATACTCTGAATATTTAATCTTAACTAAATAGCACTCAAACAAAAATTGGTAGCTCCAAGAATTTGGCAGAAATATAAAAGTAACTTCGATATCAAAGAAAATATCCTGAAAAAGTTAAATTCTACTTTATCGCTCAATAGCAAAACGATCACGACTTCTTGAGTACATCGTGTTCACACTCACGAGAGCTGTGATCCCACTAGAGGGATGTTTTCACATTTACACGTATGTTAAAGGTGCAACACGTATGATCATACTTATTTTAGTTTTAGAATACGTATAATACTTTCTGTAAAATCTCTTTAAAAATGTTCGTTTTAATAGCATCTACTAATGATTACTGCAAATGTAACTATTATGTTCACGATACATTAATTCGCACGATGTTTGCTTGTTATTAGTATGTATGGTAATCCAGAATGAGGTTGTTGCGTGGTGGGTCAACATCTGACTCTAGAAGACTCGCGGGTTGCATGTCTAATCCCTACTGATATTTATTATATGTCTATTTCTCCGCATTGGTAGGTACTGCGCGTTGAGTTTCGCGGTATCGAGAACGTATTGTTCAATACTAGTCTCTCGCTATCCTGCCCGACTGAAAAAGTAAAACTAAAAAATGGGGATAAATTTTGAAAATATCTCAAATTTTAAATAATTCATTCATTTCTTCAATTATGGCGTTTCGAGCGTGCCAGTTGAGCACAGTTCACTTCGCCAATGTCACGTTGTATGGAGGACTCACGGGAGAAATTAATCAGTACAAAAGAAATGATTGTAAATAATGATATAATACATGTAGAAAAGGGACCCAGTATAATTACTGCCTTCACCTATAACAAAACATACAAATATTTACAAAATATACACATACAATACATTATGTTAGTAATAAATAATATTTTACATAGATGTTAGTTTATAATCTAATTTTGTTACGTCTAATATATTTACATAAAAATTTACATAAAGGACCAAACACAAACATTAACAGACATTGAACATTTAGAGGACGAGGGACTTTATTGGGGAGAACATCATATAGGGGACGAGTTAAGTTGGGACAAGAAAAAAGGATGTGGGAAGGGGAACCGTCGTCCAGGCCACATTCACACAGCGAATGGTCCCTGACCCTGATCTTGGCCAGATGTACAGGTGTACAAGCATGCCCAAGGCGTAAGCGACAGATTGTTGTAATAA
Source organism: Eueides isabella (assembly GCA_019049475.1). Classification (NCBI taxonomy): domain Eukaryota; kingdom Metazoa; phylum Arthropoda; class Insecta; order Lepidoptera; family Nymphalidae; genus Eueides; species Eueides isabella. The sequence goes on along the minus strand of CM032398.1, from coordinate 937,972 downwards.
TCCTCCGTTCAGTATATCTTTGAGAATAAAACCACGGTCGTCTAGGGATATCAGGTTGGATAAGGGCATAGAATTTACCTTTTTGGGATTTTGATAAATTCCAGGTATGACACCAGGACTTATGCTGATGAGAATCTGCAAGGGACTGCAGATCATGAGCAGAGTTAGAGAAATGTTCAAGTGTGCCACACTGGATGGCAAGCTTGGCGCAAGAGTCTGCAGATTCATTCCCACTGATTCCAGAATGGCCTGGAATCCAAACCAGAGTAACTTCCAAGCCCTTTAAATGGCATGAATACAATTCTTCACGAATCCTTAAAACAATTGAAGATCTTAACCTACTATGAAACGGATTTCCCTTCAATGCCATTAAGCAGCTTAGTGAGTCAGTAAAAATAGCCGTTTGTTTAAAGTTATGAGAGCGTGTAAACAGGACTGCTTCTAACAAAGCAACAGCCTCGCCTGTGAACACCGATGATTCAGGGGGGCATTTAAATTGTAAAATAATTTTGAATTTTGGTATCCAGCAAGCCGCACCAACACAGCTCTCCTTGGAAAGCTTTGATGCATCAGTGAAGATGAAGAGATGATTTGGCCAATGTAAATGAGCTAATTCCTTAAATTTCGTGTTGGTGCCAGGATCACCTTTGGTTAGGCCAAGATTTGTGACAATATGTGGAGAATAGACCAGGGCTTTATATGGCGTCATAAAGAGGGGATTCGATGGATAACAAGATACGGGGTTGGGAAGAGAGGTAAATCTAAGGAAGCTATCCAGCAGATAAGGCAATGGTTTGCCTCGGGGGATAAGATCTGCTAGCTTAGATAGTTTATGATATAAAGGATGAGAAGACAGCTGCAACATTTTACTCACAAATCGATCAGCAAGGAATTGTCGGCGAATAGGAAGAGGAGGATCTACGCACTCCACCTGCAATGCGTTGGTGGGCGTAGACTTCATTGCACCTAAGATAATCCGAAGGCATTTATATTGAACTCGGTTCAACTTTTCTGTAGCTACTTTATTAAAAGGGTCTAAAGCAAATAGTCCATAGTCGATGTGACTACGAACTATAGCGTTATACAGTAGTTTAAGAGTATAAGGGTGTGCACCCCACCACACACCAGACACAGCTCTCAGAGCATTAATGCCTTTTTCACACTTCCTGCTGAGATATTCAGCATGGGCAACTCCGTTCAATCGTTTATCGAGAATCATACCAAGAAATTTAACATTTTCCGTTAAGTGTATAGGAATGTTATTACACAGTATATTAAAATTTGGAATAGCCTTCTTTTTAGTAAATACTACAGCTTGACATTTATCAATACATAAAGCCAAGCCATGATTATAAAGCCACTGGTTAAGATAGTGCAAGGCAGTATTTAAGCGAAAGTTTATATCCTCTACCGAATTTGAGCTGTAATAGAGGACGATGTCATCAGCATACTGAAGGATGTTACAAAAATTATTTACAGATAATTCGAGGTCATGAGTATATATATATATAATATTATATATATATAATATTATATATATATATATACTCATGACCTATATAATATATATATATATAATATTATATAGCAGAGGACTAAGAGCTGAACCTTGAGGTAGACCCTTCCAGACAAGTCTGGGAGGGGTAGTAAGAAGCGGATGTTTTACAAATACCGAACGACCGGTCAGCAAATTACATATGTAATGGGACAACCTCGGCGGAATACTCAGCTGATGCAGTTTCTGCCTGAGCACCGGAAGAAGAACATTATCATATGCAGATGCAACATCTAGAAAAACACCAACTAGATACTTTCCTTTGGCAAAAGCTCGTCGAATATCTGTAGTAAAAACGCTGAGACTATCTATTGTACTTAACCCCTTTCTAAAGCCAAACTGAGAGGGAGCTAAGATATTTCTGCTTTCCACTATCCATTCCAGACGATTTTTCAAAAGCCGTTCAACAATCTTTGATAACGCAGATGCTAGGGCAATGGGTCTATAAGAGTTGGGATCAGAGGGGCATTTTCCAGGTTTGAGGATAGGAACAACAATATGGGACTTCCATGAACTAGGGATAGTGCCTGATTGAAACATATTATTAATTAAATTTAAAAAATATTGTTTGGATTTTTTATTTAGTTTAGAGATAAAAGAGTAGGAAACACCATCTTCACCTGGACTGGTGTCCTTTAAATCAGTTAATATAATTTTAAGCTCATCAAAGGAAAAAGGCAGATCCATTTCCTCCGACGAATCAACCGGCACGGAGATTAAAAGGTCGAGGGATGGTACAGAAGGAGGAGCCAATTTGTTAGCAAAATCATTGAGCCATATTGAGGGGTTATTGGAGTTGGGACTATTAACAATGTTAAGTGATCGGCGAAATCTCTTAACATTTGTCCACACAAGGGAAGAAGAGGAGCGAGGACTAAGGGATTCACAAAAATTTAACCAACCAAGTTTTTTCTTTTTCCAAATGCACTTTCTAAATTTCGCATAGCTGCGTTTATACTCAACATATTTCTCCATCGTCATACAGGCTGCGTATGACGCCTCGGCAGATGTTCGCCGATCGACAGAATCAGAGCATTCCTGATCCCACCAGGGATTGGAATGCATCCAATTCTGAATGGAGTATTTTTTAGGTATATGTAAGTCAGCCGCAGATAAAAGGGCAGAGACAAACCGATCATAGTAAATTATTATATTCTCATAATTACCAGACTCAGGAAGATTGCCCAACATGCAATCCACAGAGTCGGCGAACTCATTCCAGTGGGCTTTTTTTAAATTATATTTACGAGGAGAAAGAGGAATGGGAGTCGAAGGGAGTCTGTTATTTAAAGACAGCAAAACAGGGAAATGATCACTACCATAGGTGGAAGGGAGTACCGACCATGAGAGTTGGGAAGCAAGAGTGGGAGAGGATAGAGAAAGATCAATAGCTGTCCTAGGATTCTGATTAGGATTAACCCTACGAGTCGGCGAACCATCATTGAGGATGCAGAGATCAACATCATCAATCATGTCCACCAACGAAGGAGAAAATCCATCACAGTAATAACACCCCCACAGAGTATGATGAGTGTTAAAATCACCCAGGACCAGCACAGGGCTTGGGAGTGAGGAAATAATAGCCTTAAGCTCTAGGAAGATGGAGGAAGAGGGATGAGGAATATAAACAGAAAGAAAGGAAATTTCAAGGACCCTCACAGCAACAGCATTAATCTGTTGACTGTGAGCAGGAAGAGAGATGCGGGAATAAGGAGTGGAGTGCTGGATAAGGATAGCACTACCTCCATACCCGTCATTCCTGTCCTCCCTTAAACAGGCGAAACCTGACACCCTAAAAGAGGATTCAGGCACCAACCATGTTTCCGAGAGGGCAACAATGACAGGATTGTACAGTGAAATAATATTAAGTAATTCATGCTTTTTAGCACGAACACTTTTACTATTCCACTGTAGGAAGTTGACTGGGACCATTGTTTATGATTTGGAATATTTTGAGTAGTTTTTGGGCAACGTTGGACGGTATTGGGAGTTCATCAGCAGTTGAAATAATGCTCATAAGAGTGTCAGTCAGAGCCATTAATAGATCTTTTGTAGATTCTGATGAAATGGCAGTCTCTTGACTAAGACAACAGCCATTAGGGAGAGGAGCGGGGCAACTACTTATAATGGATTGGTGAACTTGCTTGTCGAATCCCTTTGCCAAAGAAGCGCGGGGACGGGGAGATTGGAAAACTGTCTTACGATAGGATTTAGTTTGAGTAGCGGGAGATCTGCTTTGTGGGGTGTGGGGCTGTGGGAAAATAGGAGGAGAAAACATTTCCTTAGCAACATCTGCATAGGATCGTTGAACAGATGGAAACCGAGAGGATGCTTCCATATAAGAAATACATTCCTGGGACATAATAGCTTTAATATTCTGTTGCCTTACATACTCAGGGCACCCTTTGTCAGTTGCAAAATGTTTTGATGTGCAATGGATGCAGGTAGAATTTTCCTTCAGGGTGTCACATGCCTCCCCAGTATGATCCTGAGAGCATCTATAGCACCTTGGCTTTGATCTACACTGAGATTTCACATGGCCAAAACGACAGCAATTAAGGCATTGGATAGTTGGGTATTTATAAAGCTCAACGTTAAGGACAGATTTATATGAAAATACTCTTTCAGGCAATTGTTGGCCACGTAACGTAATCACAACTGTCTGAGTGGGGACCCATGTCACTACACCCTCACTTACATTCTTCCGGTTCATACGTCTCGCTTTTATTATTTCCCCACAAGCAGTAGGGAATGTTAGTGAACCAACAAATTCTTCCAAAGACCATTCAACGGGAACTCCTTTTACAATTCCCATCCTTGTGATATTGAAGGTCGGAATTACACAAACATATTTACATAAACTCAGAATGGGATTGCTTAAAAATTTATTTGCCGCTTCAGCAGATGTAAACTGGACACTGATTTTATTGCGACCAACATTTTTTACTCCATCATTGACAATATCAGTAATTTTATTTGTATGTAAAAACTGACCAAACTTAATTGCTCTTATTGAGGTTCCTGCTGAAGGGTCAGGAGATTCCCTTGACACATACACAATAAAGGGACCTTTATCTGTACTAATGTAAGATTTTGGGGCTTCCAACATAGAAGGATGAGTCCAGACATTTTGGATAGAAGGGGTAGCAGTGGATGGGTTTATGATAGTTTTTTTAATGGCACTTACGTTATCATGATTAGAGGAAGTGTCCTCTCCTAATCGTTTTCTAGATACTATATGACCTCCCCCAGGATCGGGGGGGTCAGGTGGAGGATCAGGATCCATTTAAATTACCTTAACCTAACTATAAAATATAACTAACCTAATCTATAAAACAACACAAACACTTACTATAACTAATCACCTTGTTAATAATAATCTATTTACACAATTATATACTGTTTCCACTATGTAAAATTAAAAAAATGAACACTGTAATACAAAACTCTCACTACCACGTGTGTCAACCAAAACAAACGATAGCAAAAGTGATCTCAAATTTTAAATAATTTTTAAAATATTCGCCAATGACGTTGATGACGTATACATAATGTTTCATTCAACTTTTCTAGATTCTTATATTATTTATTTATTTATTTATATTATTATTATTATTATTTATTATTATTATTATTTATTATTATTATTATATATTATTATTTATTTACCTATTTATTTATTCAACAACAAAAATGAGACAAAGGGTCTGTCTCCCAACGGTCGACCCCATTTCGACAAAGTTTATGTTCAGATTAGTAAATACGCTACAGTGACGTATTCCCTACATACAAGGCGTATGCAAGGCGAACCCAGGAGGCTAGTGTTGTGATATTTAATTTCGATTTCCGTTTTGTCTCGTTGTCAGAGAAAATGAAAATATTAAATTATTTGAATAAAAGTATTAAATTATTTATTTTAATAAGTGGTGATCGAACTTATAACTTGTCGAACGCTTGAGTCCCTATTTCACGGCAGGATTTTGCTTGTATTATTTAACATCTATTCTTATTATATACTATATTGAAAAAAACTGAAAGATGTAATGTCAAAGTGAAAAGTGCTTTTTCTGTTGGATCTATTTATTCTACTTACACTAATGTTCCTGTGGTAAAAATTACCTCAAGCACTTATCTGTCATTTCTCCTCACATACAACACTTAGTTATATCCACCTCACTAAGCGGACGAACCTGCAGGTAAACGCTAGTGTATTATAATAAAATAACTTAAAGTCTATATAATTCAACGACCCCAATTCTAACCATGAAATATGAAAGCTTTAAGTTATATTTTTTTTAATATTTATTTATTCTATCAGTAATAGAAGTGGAAAGGACCATCGAGAGAGGAGCAAGGACTGAGGCTTCACTGACAGGACGTACTTTGATCTTCCGCATTTTATCGTTCACTCGAGTTAATACAATAATTAATGAAAAGCCCCTTTGATCGTGGCGACGCACAATTTAATTTTATTCCGTAATGAAGCTCACAGTGGAGTTACTGTTTATTCCTAACAAGCTTTCTGTATTTTTTAGCCTGTAAAATGTAGATATAACGTGTTTAACATTTTGAAATTATGTTAGTGGGTCAGCCATAGACTGTGAACGCAACGGTAGTCGGTTAGTTTTATTTAAAAGACACTACGTTCAACGTTATTCAACCTTTTTATTAACGTAATAACTAGGCTATAACTAAGTTAATTTTAGAAAATAATTTTGAGCCATTTTGTGTTGAATGCCAGAACCCAAGACGACGTCTTTCCTTCACGTTGTGAATAATAGTAATAAATAATAGTAAAGTCCTTTACCATTCCAGATTGACCTTTTATTTTGTTTATATCTTAATCTATATGTATATATCTCTACACTAAATATTATAACGCTGAAAAATTTGTTCCGTTGAATGCAATAATTTGGGAATTATTTTTTATATGTTTGATATATTGTTCGAACTGAAAAAATCTGTTCGTGCTTAATAATACCACTATCGTCTTCATATATTGTTATAAACTTTATAATTAATATGAGAATACGTTAATTGATTCGATTCGCATCCAGCGATAAGATTTTCGGCATTTGTGGTCATATAGATTTGATTTACAAATGTTAGTTTTTCTATTTGGGGAAAGCAATAAAAAACTTCTAATGTTAGCAAATACTATACAATTCAATACAAATAGAAAATGTACGTAGACATACATCAGAGTCACACGTAAATTGTACACGTATCTATGTCACCCTGTTGTAAAGAGACCATTCAGCTACATCAATCACACCCGAATGTCAACTACTGGTATTTTTTACTTTGCCAATGCTTCTCTATTTGTCACACTTACGTGTCTGACGCAGGCTCTATGGAAAAATAAAACTGGATATGTTTTAGAAAGATTAATCAAAATGACATAATACTATGTAAGAGCTGTTGCATATCACTGGGACAATGTTCGATACTCATTGCTTGTAGGTTCATTACCGGTTAGAGGGTATATTTTAGTTTTGGGCTGTATTCCGTATATAGTAGGGTAGACTGAGGTAAATTATTGTTAAGACACTCCGCTCTGCAGTGTCCGTTTGATTTAGAGATATATTGCGTGACATTTAAGGTGGCACTTTCAATTGTCGCGAGCGCGGGCGGCGAGCCAGTACTGCTGAGCCAATACAATATCGAAGCAATTTCAACCGCGTATATGAGTAATCGTTTGTTTTTTATGTATGTTTATAAGCTTTATTCTGTATATAACATGAAGGTGAAGAGCCTAGTTCTATTATTGTCGGAATCACTTGTCATTACGTTCTTTATATGGTTTTTTGGTTTATAATACTATATGGAGGAGTGCAATATCTCTTATCATAAATACATCATGTACATGTCATAAGTGTCTTAATTCATATTTCTCGGATGTCCCGAAAATTTTTAATGCTATCCATATAAATGCTCAGAGTATTCCAGCTCATTATCCTGATTTATTGTCATCTTTTGATAGTAAAGCCATACATGCTATCTTAATATCCGAATCATGGCTAAAACCTTGCTTACTTTCAACCTCCTACTCACTACCGGGATTTCATCTGATTAGAAATGATCGTACCGGACGAGTTGGTGGAGGTGTAGCAATTTATCTACGTGCCCACATTCCTTTTTCGATTGTAAATAAATCACAACCCCTGGACAATGCATACGCTGAACACTTATTCATTGAAGTTATATTAAATCATACGAAACTACTCCTTGGAGTGTTTTACAGTCCTAACCTTACAATCGATTATTTTTCGTCTTTTGAGATCCTGGTGGAGCAATTTATGCCCGCCTATGAGCATACTTTGATAATGGGAGATTTTAATACTTGCCTTCTTAAAAGGGATAACCGAGCGAACCGTTTGCAAACCATAGTAAATTCGTCTAATTTAAACATTCTTCCTTTAGCACCAACACATCACTTTCCAAATTCTAACCCTTCTCTTCTTGATTTAATTATAGTATCTTCCATCGATCATGTCGCAAGGCATGGTCAGTGTCCTGCACTAGCATTCTCCTATCATGATCTTCTTTATATATCTTACAGAATAAAGCCCCCTAAAGCAAAATCAAGAATTCTTCTGCTTCGCAATTTTGGAGGTATGGATTTTGAGCGAAATTTTGAGAGAAAGTCAATATATTTAACTCACTACTAACAGAACTATATGATATTCATGCACCGCTGCGACCGGTCAGATTGAAACATCTTCCTGCGCCATGGCTTACTGTGGAAATAAAAAAACTTCAAGAGAAAAAGAATTATGCTAAACGTAAATATCTTTCTGATAACAGTGACGCCAATAGGAATAAATATGTGAGAGCTCGTAATCGCTGCAACAGGGTTTGTAGAGATAGTCAACGACGCCATATCTATAAATCAGTAATCGAAGAAGTTGATCCAGCCAAAGTCTGGAAATTTCTGAAATCCCTTGGAGTCGGTAAATCGAAACATAAAATTAATTCAACAACAGTAGATTTAAATTCTCTTAGTCAACATTTCACTTCTTCTGCTACAATCGATAGTACAAATAAATTAAGCACTTTAAATTATCTTTCCTCGATACCGGCTCCTCAGGTTCCTCCTTTTAAATTTAATCAATTCACTGTATGTGATGTTGAGAGAAATATTATGGCTATTAAGTCGAATGCAGTTGGTGCGGACTGCATTAGTCGTAAAATGGTCATTCCTTTAATAGACCTTCTAGCCCCTATAATTACGTCCATTTTGAATTACTCCATTATCCACAGTGATTTCCCTTCTATCTGGAAAAATTCCCAAATTATCCCACTACCTAAAAAATCTAATCCGTCTTCTTATTCCGACTATCGTCCAATTTCTATCCTCCCATTTTTGTCTAAAGTTCTTGAACGCCTTGTTCACACGCAATTATGTACATTTTTATCAAAACACAATTTCCTAAATTCCTTGCAATCCGGCTTTCGCCATGGCCATAGTACGACTACTGCTTTAGTCAAAATTACTGATGACATAAGACATGGCATGGATGAGCAGAAAATTACGGTGTTGACATTATTAGATTTTAGTAATGCCTTCAACACTGTTGATTTTGACATACTTCTAGCTATACTTATTTCTCTCAACATATCTCCTGAGGTGATTGATTCGTTTCGTTCTTACTTGTACGGACGCCGACAGCGCATTCGAATAGAAGATTCTTATTCTGAATGGTCTTTGACAAGTGCTGGCGTCCCACAAGGTGGCGTGTTGTCTCCTCTTCTATTTTCAATTTTTATTAATACCATCTGTCTTAGAATATCTTCTCTCTACCACCTGTATGCTGACGACTTACAAATCTACGCACAAGGTACGCTCACTGAATTACCCGATACCATTGAAAGTATAAATAGCGATCTCATGCAGGTTTCTATTTGGAGCAAATGTTTTGGGCTTACTATAAACCCATCAAAAAGTCAAGCAATTTTAATCGGTAGTCGTAGATTATTGCCAAGAATTGACTTAACACAAATGCCAACTATAACGATTGATGGAACTTCTATTCCATTTTGCGAATCAGTCAGAAACTTGGGTATAATTATGGATCAGCACTTGTCTTGGGATCCAAAGATAGAAGAGAAAAGAAAAAAGATCTATGCTGCTTCTGCATGTCTGCGTAGGTTGCGCAATTTTCTACCTATGCCTACCAAAATTGCGCTAGCAAATTCGATCCTATTACCAATTCTTGATTATGCAGATATTTGTTATCTTGACATTAAAGAGGAGCAACTTAATAAACTTGAGCGACTTCAAAATCTTTGTCTTAGGTTCATATTTGGTATTCATAAATATGATCATATTTCTGAATTTCGAAATAAGCTTAAGTGGCTCCCAATCCGTCTTCGCAGGAATACTCATATACTTCATCTTCTCTATTCCGTGCTGTTTAATCCTTCTACACCTATTTATCTGAAGAAACATTTCAAATTTCTTCATGACGTCCACTCACTTTCCTTGCGCTCCCAGAACAATTTATTACTCGAAATTCCTCTTCATTCTTCTTCCTTTTTATCTAATTCCTTTACTATTAAAGCTGCCCGACTATGGAATTATTTACCTGTTGAGATTCGACGTGCCAAAACGTTACAAAAATTTAAGATGTTACTTAAAAAACATTATTTGAATATTTACTTTAGCCTTCGTTTGTTTTTTTTTTTTTTTGCATTTTATTCACAACATTTCATATTTAATAAAAATCCACATCAATATATATGTAATATATATGTTTATATATGTGTATATGTATATGTATATGTATGTATGTGTGTATGTATGTATGTATGTATATATATATATATATATATATATATATATATATATATATATATATATATATATATATGTATATGTGTGTGTGTATGTATGTATGTGTGTATATATGTATATATATATATTTTTAAAGTATGTATGTATTTTATGTATATTAATACATGTACATATCTATATATGTATGTCGATATGTATATATTGTAATATGCTGTTAAATGAGTATTTATTTAATTGTATTTTTATAATTACGTATGTTATATTTAATGTTTATTGGATAGTTTTATATTTTTATGCACCACCTACCTTCTTTTTATACAACTTCTATAACCAAAGGTTGCCTGGAAGAGATCGCTTAATGCGATAAGGCCGCCTTATTGTACAGTATAGTTTTTTTTCTGTTTTAGTTTGTATATTTAATATGTTTTTGTGTGCAATAAAAGTATATATTATTATTATTATTATAAGTAAAAGTAGAGCATCTAATTATAACGATGGTTGTGTATGAATTATTTTAATATCACTGCCATGGCAAGACATGACGCGGTATTGAGGTTTAGTTACAAATGTGGAAAGAACTTTATGTCCTTTTTTTTTCCCGAACTTTTATATAAAAATGTGAGAAAAATCAGTTTAAAATAGTCCAAAATAAATATAAAGTGGTAAACGCCATGACAGCGCGCTTAGTGCCACGTCGTTAATCCACAATCCTAGAAGTCGTTGCCAAATACCGCTATAAAGTCGACCGTAAGTGCCGGCAGACGTCTCCCGCCCGCCCTTGAAACTAAGTACACACAAATGTGATACTTTAAATAAGTGTTTTTATTATATAATTAATGTTCAGGCCTATTTTACTCCATTTTTAATGAACATTGGTTCATTAAAAATGGAGTGTTTAATATCGGAGTTAACTAATAAACCTAATAGATATTAATTAAATATATTTAAATTAATATTCTTCCATTTCTCACTCCTCCAAGGCCTGACCCAAACTGGAATGTGTCGTAAATATATAACGACCAACTTAAAATTCAAATTCACATATTTTTATTCAAAATGAAAATTAAATATTGGGTATATTTTTTATTTTAGTTAGGATCATATTTAAGGAAACATTAAACAAAACCAATAAAACTAAAAGAAAATACCAAATATTTTTAATTTCATATTACGTCAGTCCATAAATTGTTATCGAGACAAAGACCTCTCAAACGATAACAAACGGCTCTAGAAGATAGAATAAATCATTATCAATGGACCACAAATAAGCCTGAACGACTTTATCAAGAAAAACTTGCTTATTGTTTTTTCAGTACTTTATTAGACGCTATTATGACACAGTGGGAATATATCTGACCGTATTAAATATAGAGAAATAAATAATATTTCTATATTATGTCATTTTGTCGATGTGTGTGTATTTAAACTAGCAAACTAAACTGTATAAAAAATCAATCAAGAGCAAGTCAGATTTGTGCACCGAGGGTTCCTTTCCAATTAAGGAATTATTCATCAACTTGAAGAACCGCTTATAAAAATAAAAAAAAAACTAATAGCAGTTAATTAACTATTAAGTTGAGAGTAATTAAAACTATATGCAAAAATTATATGTTTTTTTTTTATGTTTTATTTATTAGTTACATGTGATGGGTTAAACAAATCATGAACAAAATATAAATACAAAGTGGTTGAAAAAATAATTAATATACAATTATCTTAATTATACATAGTATTTATATTTACACGAATTTCAATGAATTCAAGTTTGAACATTATTTTCATTATTTACATCATTGTCGTGACTCACAAAATTATACTTATCCAAAAATCGTCCAACGCGCACATAATACAGTCAGAAATAGTCGATGTATTAGTGTATACGTGTACACAGGCTACTGCGCGTGCGCTAGTCTGGGTCTCCATAGCGATAGATATACTATTATCATTAGCATGTCGGTGACGCGTACCGAGGATTTTACCCTCTACCAAAACACTCAACGCGCCTAAAGAAGTTTTCACTTCAAAAACTTGAATTAGTAAAAATTTTTGACACATTTTTTATGAAATTAAGTACAATTATAAGTTTGTAAAAGTTATCGATACTTTTATTTGTAATGTTAAAACATTACATAAATACTCACGTGTTTCCATTGCACACGTGGCAGAGAGGCAGAGACTGGGGAACCAAGAACCTTCCGTTCCGTAATTCCGAACCTGGGTCTTTATAGTTCAACATTTCAGAGTTTAGTAGTAAGCCGATCGACTGCTTCGTATAATTTATAACTCCGAGTACATTTAAAACCACTTGCCGTGTAGAAAATCGTAGATTTTAATATTTTCATCTTTAAATTTTAACAGTCTGATTTATTTTTCAATATTCAGCTGCTAGATGTAAATATACTATCAAAATGGTACTTTATACACCGTATGAGTGTAGTATACAATAACGTAAGTTTTCAAAAGCTTTAGAAGAAATGTGTGTGGGAAACTTATTGTGAAACATCATATGAATTCTAATATGACTGTAACGAAGACTTCGCTTAACATTGAATTGGGTTACGATCTTATTATCTACATTACTTGTATGTTTTACGTAGCTTAGACTAAACAACCTTAGGCACTTTTATGGGAAAATATTTTTTGTTTATTAAACATTATTTTTATATCAACCAATTGAGAAAGGGAAGGTAAAGTTTGAAGTTTGAGGCATGTCGTGGCGTAGCGGCACAAACGTGCGACTGTAACCGACAGGTTCTGGGTTCGATCCTCAACCGAGAAAATGAAATATTTAATATTTTCAATTAAGAATGTGATTTAATAAGGCAAAGCGCGGCGTTGAGTTCCGCCACTCAACACGCAATGCCTCAAATTTGGCGAAAAATGGGGAACGGAAGTGGAACAGAGTGTCTTGACACTAGGTTTCCGGGTTCCCTCTGCCTACCCTGCCTCGCGCGGATACAGCCAGCGTGAAGCTAAAAAAAAAGTTTGAAGTGGTAGAGAAATAAAGTTACATAATTATGATATTGTTCAATTTGATTTCTATTAAAATGCAATTATATTTTGATCAACATAGGCTTTCAAATATGCTACATTTCGTTAGTCAATACAGACAAGGGGAACTTTCCTTATTTTTTAATCTAAATTGTATTTTTATAGCGTACGAAGTTATAAAATAACATACTGTTTATTTTTATAATTTAAAATGTTTACTTTTATAATTTAGACTTTATGTGACTTTACCGTTATGGATGTGACAATAAGACATACGCAGACATACTCTGGGCTAAATAATATGCAATTATAATCCTATAAACCTACGTCCTACAGAGATATTTAATATTCTTGAATAGTAAATGGTTCTCTTTATGAATAATATATGAGGGAAATGTTGCTTACAAAATACTAATGTCCTTGCTAAGTCTAAATGCCAGACTGTAAGTTATATTAGTAGTAAACTAAAAGTAATTAAAAGTAAATTAATTAAACTTTGTATTATTTTAGATATTTGTATAAATTTTATTACAGAAATGAAACATTTAATATTTTATTTCGACGCTCTGGTCACGAGGAATGCGTGGCGTTGAGTTCCTTCACTCAATACGCACTTCCTCGCAAATGACGACTGGAAGGGGGTAACGGAAAGTATAACTATATATCACTATAAGATATTTCTTTTATGAATCAAAAATTCGGAAAACGCACCAAAAATTGAGTCCACATTTTTGGCCCTTCACCTAAGAAAGTAAACAAAAAAGGATTGATATTTGATTTGATTTGTAAGTTTTAATCATATGTATCTCTGCAGTTTTTTTAATATTAAAATACTCAAATATGAATGGACTTTACAACTATTCAACACATATATTATACAAACGAACTCAGCTGGTTGGTTTAATTCTCCAACTGGCCTGGTGTCGGTACGAGTCATGTTGCAGGAGCACCAGCGTACGACTACAAATATGACAGATTGTGCCTGAAATCGTCACTCGAGGAAATGAATAATTTGTTTTGCCACTCTCTCTTTCTTTCTCTTCGTAATGTTAACACTGAGTTCTCAAGAGATTTTTGTGAAAATAAATGAACGCTCGAACATTGTTATACTTCTAAGAAGTCAACCGCGACGATGAAAGTGTTTTTTACACATTAAAAGAAAGTGGAAACAAATTATATGTAATATTTTCTAAATAAAGATATTTATTTATTATTATTATTATTATTTGAAAGATATCACATCTATAAAAGCTCCGTCCCCGCGTCGGTCGATGAAACTTGTGTTTTTTGATGTTGGATCTTATTTTCTGAAACGCGACAAAGTACTTCAAATATTGCTTTATATTATTTGACTTTGATATTTATTGTGAAAATATTTCCTGTAGACAGAATGTTGTTATTTTATCATACTGAGATTTTTTCTTGTAATGTAACGGGTTACGGTATAATGGGTTTTCATATTTTCGTGTATTCAAGAGATATTTTCGTGCATTTAGATATGTAACATTAAGCTATTTGAAGGCAATATTCAGTATTCTTTGCTAATAATTTATATAAACGTAAAGATAAGTCTAAAAGAACAAAACACGTTGAAATGATAGGAGGCGACGAGATTAGACCAAGTGTGTTATTGAGTGCCACCACTCAACACACGCTTTATATCAAAAATAAAATGTGCGGAAGGCACAGAGGAGAATTTTTTTTTTTTACTACAAATACGTGACTACGTAGGTTGTGTTGTAGTTACGGACTCCTCACTTGAGATTTGGCTTTCAATAGGCTGCAAGACCTGCAAGGAGTGTATGTAGAGAGGACAGATGTTATACATTAGTTGTACACACATTTCTTTCAAATCACAAGCAAGATAAATATTCACTAAATTCGTTTTACTGTGTAGACACTTTCAAGCGTGTGTTCTGAACTCATCTTACCCTTAAATAGATAAAGAATGATTCCTTCAATATCACATAAATCAACGTCAAACGAATATACTTATTTATTTTAACATCAGTGTCAGTAAAATTTATTTAAAAGTTAATCAGAAGGCGTCATAAGCTCTTTATATCTGTTGATATATTGCAAGCCTCATATCTATACTTAGTTGAGAACGAGTTATTTATTTCTTTGTTTACATATTTTATTAGCCGAGGCTTTTATCTGTGAACATCACCTTGAGTGCATATTTGGTGATTTTGATAGAATTTAATAATGTCTTTGCTTTTCGCGATTGTTATACATTTTAAATGAAACACTTTTAAACGGATTAATCGCGTATATTGAATGGTAAACATTTTTGGGAAACCCGACGTTTCGAACACTTTACAGTAGTCCGTGGTCACGGGTAGACTGAGGTGGCATTTGTCTGTCAGTTGATATAATTATTATATCAAACTACCGCCAACGATTCCTTAATTGCCTCGCGTACTGCCCTGGACTCTTGCAGAATGAGAAAATATATATATATATATATATAATATAGTGATATTGAAGGAATATATATATATAGTGATAGAAATATATATATATAGTGATATTGAAGGAATCATTCTTTATCTATTATTATTATTTGAAAGATATCACATCTATAAAAGCTCCGTCCCCGCGTCGGTCGATGAAACTTGTGTTTTTTGATGTTGGATCTTATTTTCTGAAACGCGACAAAGTACTTCAAATATTGCTTTATATTATTTGACTTTGATATTTATTGTGAAAATATTTCCTGTAGACAGAATGTTGTTATTTTATCATACTGAGATTTTTTCTTGTAATGTAACGGGTTACGGTATAATGGGTTTTCATATTTTCGTGTATTCAAGAGATATTTTCGTGCATTTAGATATGTAACATTAAGCTATTTGAAGGCAATATTCAGTATTCTTTGCTAATAATTTATATAAACGTAAAGATAAGTCTAAAAGAACAAAACACGTTGAAATGATAGGAGGCGACGAGATTAGACCAAGTGTGTTATTGAGTGCCACCACTCAACACACGCTTTATATCAAAAATAAAATGTGCGGAAGGCACAGAGGAGAATTTTTTTTTTTTACTACAAATACGTGACTACGTAGGTTGTGTTGTAGTTACGGACTCCTCACTTGAGATTTGGCTTTCAATAGGCTGCAAGACCTGCAAGGAGTGTATGTAGAGAGGACAGATGTTATACATTAGTTGTACACACATTTCTTTCAAATCACAAGCAAGATAAATATTCACTAAATTCGTTTTACTGTGTAGACACTTTCAAGCGTGTGTTCTGAACTCATCTTACCCTTAAATAGATAAAGAATGATTCCTTCAATATCACATAAATCAACGTCAAACGAATATACTTATTTATTTTAACATCAGTGTCAGTAAAATTTATTTAAAAGTTAATCAGAAGGCGTCATAAGCTCTTTATATCTGTTGATATATTGCAAGCCTCATATCTATACTTAGTTGAGAACGAGTTATTTATTTCTTTGTTTACATATTTTATTAGCCGAGGCTTTTATCTGTGAACATCACCTTGAGTGCATATTTGGTGATTTTGATAGAATTTAATAATGTCTTTGATTTTCGCGATTGTTATACATTTTAAATGAAACACTTTTAAACGGATTAATCGCGTATATTGAATGGTAAACATTTTTGGGAAACCCGACGTTTCGAACACTTTACAGTAGTCCGTGGTCACGGGTAGACTGAGGTGGCATTTGTCTGTCAGTTGATATAATTATTATATCAAACTACCGCCAACGATTCCTTAATTGCCTCGCGTACTGCCCTGGACTCTTGCAGAATGAGAAAATATATATATATATATATATATATATATATATATATATATATATATATATATATATATATATATATATATATATATATATATATATATATATATATATATATATATATATATATATATATATATATATATATATATATATATATATATATATATATATATATATATATATATATATATATATACAGCTGAGAGGCAACCAGCACTTTTACCATATGTAAAGGGTGTTACAGACAGGATCGGCAACATCTTAACAAGAGCTTCTATTAAAACTATTTTCAAGCCTAACAAGAAAGTGAGCCAATTCTTGAGACCAGTGAAGAGTAATATTCCTTTGCAGTATGCAGGTGTATACAAACTTGATTGTGACTGTGGCTTCTTTTATACGTCAAATAAAGAGAATCATCGGTGTTAGGGTGAAGGAACACATCTCCGATGTCAAAAATGGGCATGTATCGAAGTCAGCTGAGTGTGAGCATACATCGAAGCGATTCAACCATTACATCAGGTTTGATAAACCCCACATACTCGCTAGGGAGAATAGATATATCCCTAGAATGATCCGCGAGGCTATTGAAATACAAAAACATCCTAATTTCAATAGAGAAGATGGTTGGAAACTTTCCACCACCTGGGACCCACTATTAAAAATTTAAAATCCCCAGCACACCACACTAGAGGACCAGATACAGTTAGCTCATTCTGCAAGAATCCAGGGCAGTACCCGAGGCAATTAAGGAATCGTTGGCGGTAGTTTGATATAATAATTATATCAACTGACAGACAAATGCCACCTCAGTCTACCCGTGACCACGGACTACTGTAAAGTGTTCGAAACGTCGGGTTTTCAAAAATGCTTACCAATCAATATACGCGATTGATCCGTTTAAAAGTGTTTCATTTAAAATATGCAACAATCGCGAAAATCAAAGACATTATTAAATTCTATCAAAATCACCAAATATGCACTCAAGGTGATGTTCACAGATAAAAGCCTCGGCTAATAAAATATGTAAACAAAGAAATAAATAACTCGTTCTCAACTAAGTATAGATATGAGGCTTGCAATATATCAACAGATATAAAGAGCTTATGACGCCTTCTGATTAACTTTTAAATAAATTTTACTGACACTGATGTTAAAATAAATAAGTATATTCGTTTGACGTTGATTTATGTGATATTGAAGGAATCATTCTTTATCTATTTAAGGGTAAGATGAGTTCAGAACACACGCTTGAAAGTGTCTACACAGTAAAACGAATTTAGTGAATATTTATCTTGCTTGTGATTTGAAAGAAATGTGTGTACAACTAATGTATAACATCTGTCCTCTCTACATACACTCCTTGCAGGTCTTGCAGCCTATTGAAAGCCAAATCTCAAGTGAGGAGTCCGTAACTACAACACAACCTACGTAGTCACGTATTTGTAGTAAAAAAAAAAAATTCTCCTCTGTGCCTTCCGCACATTTTATTTTTGATATAAAGCGTGTGTTGAGTGGTGGCACTCAATAACACACTTGGTCTAATCTCGTCGCCTCCTATCATTTCAACGTGTTTTGTTCTTTTAGACTTATCTTTACGTTTATATAAATTATTAGCAAAGAATACTGAATATTGCCTTCAAATAGCTTAATGTTACATATCTAAATGCACGAAAATATCTCTTGAATACACGAAAATATGAAAACCCATTATACCGTAACCCGTTACATTACAAGAAAAAATCTCAGTATGATAAAATAACAACATTCTGTCTACAGGAAATATTTTCACAATAAATATCAAAGTCAAATAATATAAAGCAATATTTGAAGTACTTTGTCGCGTTTCAGAAAATAAGATCCAACATCAAAAAACACAAGTTTCATCGACCGACGCGGGGACGGAGCTTTTATAGATGTGATATCTTTCAAATAATAATAATAATAATAAATAAATATCTTTATTTAGAAAATATTACATATAATTTGTTTCCACTTTCTTTTAATGTGTAAAAAACACTTTCATCGCCGCGGTTGACTTCTTAGAAGTATAACAATGTTCGAGCGTTCATTTATTTTCACAAAAATCTCTTGAGAACTTAGTGTTAACATTATGAAGAGAAAGAAAGAGAGAGTGGCAAAACAAATTATTCATTTCCTCGAGTGACGATTTCAGGCACAATCTGTCATATTTGTAGTCGTACGCTGGTGCTCCTGCAACATGACTCGTACCGACACCAGGCCAGTTGGAGAATTAAACCAACCAGCTGAGTTCGTTTGTATAATATATGTGTTGAATAGTTGTAAAGTCCATTCATATTTGAGTATTTTAATATTAAAAAAAAACTGCAGAGATACATATGATTAAAACTTACAAATCAAATCAAATATCAATCCTTTTTTGTTTACTTTCTTAGGTGAAGGGCCAAAAATGTGGACTCAATTTTTAGTGCGTTTTCCGAATTTTTGATTCATAAAAGAAATATCTTATAGTGATATATAGTTATACTTTCCGTTACCCCCTTCCAGTCGTCATTTGCGAGGAAGTGCGTATTGAGTGAAGGAACTCAACGCCACGCATTCCTCGTGACCAGAGCGTCGTCATAAAATATTAAATGTTTCAATTCTGTAATAAAATTTATACAAATATCTAAAATAATACAAAGTTTAATTAATTTACTTTTAATTACTTTTAGTTTACTACTAATATAACTTACAGTCTGGCATTTAACCTAGCTAGGACATTAGTATTTTGTAAGCAACATTTCCCTCATATATTATTCATAAAGACAACCATTTACTATTCAAGAATATTAAATATCTCTGTAGGACGTAGGTTTATAGGATTATAATTGCATATTATTTAGCCCAGAGTATGTCTGCGTATGTCTTATTGTCACATCCATAACGGTAAAGTCACATAAAGTCTACATTATAAAAGTAAACATTTTAAATTATAAAAATAAACAGTATGTTATTTTATAACTTCGTACGCTATAAAAATACAATTTAGATTAAAAAGTAAGTAAAGTTCCCCTTGTCTGTATTGACTTACGAAATGTAGCACATTTGAAAGCCTATATTGATCAAAAAAATATCGCATTTTAATATTAATCAAATTCAACAATATCATAAGTATGTAAATTTATTTCTCTACCACTTCAAACTTTTTTTTTTGCTTCACGCTGGCTGTATCCGCGCGAGGCAGGGTAGGCAGAGGGAACCCGGAAACCTAGTGTCAAGACACTCTGTTCCACTTCCGTTCCCCATTTTTCGCCAAATTTGAGGCATTGCGTGTTGAGTGGCGGAACTCAACGCCGCGCTTTGCCTTATTAAATCACATTCTTAATCGAAAATATTAAATATTTCATTTCCTCGGTTGGGGATCGAACCCAGAACCTGTCGGTTACAGTCACACGTTTGTGCCGCTACGCCACGACATGCCTCAAACTTCAAACTTTACCTTCCCTTTCTCAATTGGTTGATATAAAAATAATGTTTAATAAACAAAAAATATTTTCCCATAAAAGTGCCTAAGGTTGTTTAGTCTAAGCTACGTAAAACATACAAGTAATGTAGATAATAAGATCGTAACCCAATTCAATGTTAAGCGAAGTCTTCGTTACAGTCATATTAGAATTCATATGATGTTTCACAATAAGTTTCCCACACACATACCTTCTAAAGCTTTTGAAAACTTACGTTATTGTATGCTACACTCATACGGTGTATAAAGTACCATTTTGATAGTATATTTACATCTAGCAGCTGAATATTGAAAAATAAATCAGACTGTTAACATTTAAAGATGAAAATATTAAAATCTACGATTTTCTACACGGCAAGTGATTTTAAATGTACTCGGAGTTATAAATTATACGAAGCAGTCGATCGGCTTACTACTAAACTCTGAAATGTTGAACTATAAAGACCCAGGTTCGGAATTACGGAACGGAAGGTTCTTGGTTCCCCAGTCTCTGCCTCTCTGCCACGTGTGCAATGGAAAGACGTGAGTATTTATGTAATGTTTTAACATTACAAATAAAAGTATCGATAACTTTTACAAACTTATAATTGTACTTAATTTCATAAAAAATGTGTCAAAAATTTTTACTAATTCAAGTTTTTGAAGTGAAAACTTCTTTAGGCGCGTTGAGTGTTTTGGTAGAGGGTAAAATCCTCGGTACGCGTCACCGACATGCTAATGATAATAGTATATCTATCGCTATGGAGACCCAGACTAGCGCACGCGCAGTAGCCTGTGTACACGTATACACTAATACATCGACTATTTCTGACTGTATTATGTGCGCGTTGGACGATTTTTGGATAAGTATAATTTTGTGAGTCACGACAATGATGTAAATAATGAAAATAATGTTCAAACTTGAATTCATTGAAATTCGTGTAAATATAAATACTATGTATAATTAAGATAATTGTATATTAATTATTTTTTCAACCACTTTGTATTTATATTTTATTCATGATTTGTTTAACCCATCATATGTAACTAATAAATAAAACATAAAAAAAAAACATATAATTTTTGCATATAGTTTTAATTACTCTCAACTTAATAGTTAATTAACTGCTATTAGTTTTTTTTTTATTTTTATAAGCGGTTCTTCAAGTTAATGAATAATTCCTTAATTGGAAAGGAACCCTTAGTGCACAAATCTGACTTGCTCTTGATTGATTTTTTATACAGTTTAGTTTGCTAGTTTAAATACACACACATCGACAAAATGACATAATATAGAAATATTATTTATTTCTCTATATTTAATACGGTCAGATATATTCCCACTGTGTCATAATAGCGTCTAATAAAGTACTGAAAAAACAATAAGCAAGTTGTTCTTAATAAACTCGTTCAGGCTTATTTGTGGTCCATTGATAGTGATTTATACTATCTTCTAGAGCCGTTTGTTATCGTTTGAGAGGTCTTTGTCTCGATAACAATTTATGGACTGACGTAATATGAAATTAAAAATATTTGGTATTTTCTTTTAGTTTTATTGGTTTTGTTTAATGTTTCCTTAAATATGATCCTAACTAAAATAAAAAATATACCCAATATTTAATTTTCATTTTGAATAAAAATATGTGAATTTGAATTTTAAGTTGGTCGTTATATATTTACGACACATCCCAGTTTGGGTCAGGTCTTGGAGGGGTGAGAAATGGACGAATATTAGTTTAAATATATTTAATTAATATCTATTAGGTTTATTAGTTAACTCCGATATTAAACACTCCATTTTTAATGAACCAATGATCATTAAAAATGGAGTAAAATAGGCCTGAACATTAATTATATAATAAAAACACTTATTTAAAGTATCACATTTGTGTGTACTTAGTTTCAAGGGCGGGCGGGAGATGTCTGCCGGCACTTACGGTCGACTTTATAGCGGTATTTGGTAACGAGTTCTAGGATTGTGGGTTAACGACGTCACACTAAGCGCGCTGTTATGGCGTTTACCACTTTATATTTATTTTGGACTATTTTAAACTGATTTTCCTCACATTTTATATAAAACTTCGGGGAAAAGAAAGGACATAAAATCCTTTCCACATTTGTAACTAAACCTCAACACCGCGTCATGTCTTGCCATGGCAGTGATATTAAAATAATTCATACACAACCATCGTTATAATTAGATGCTCTACTTTTACTTATAATAATAATAATAATATATACTTTTATGCACACAAAAACATATTAAATATACAAACTAAAACAGAAAAAAAACTATACTGTACAATAAGGCGGCCTTATCGCATTAAGCGATCTCTTCCAGGCAACCTTTGGTTATAGAAGTTGTATAAAAAGAAGGTAGGTGGTGCATAAAAATATAAAACTATCCAATAAACATTAAATATAACATACGTAATTATAAAAATACAATTAAATAATACTCATTTAACAGCATATTACAATATATACATATCGACATACATATATAGATATGTACATGTATTAATATACATAAAATACATACATACTTTAAAAATATATATATATACATATATACACACATACATACATACACATACATATATACATATATATATATATATATATATATATATATATATATATATATATATATATATATATATATATATATATATATATATATATATATATATATATATATAAACATATATATTACATATATATTGATGTGGATTTTTATTAAATATGAAATGTTGTGAATAAAATGCAAAAAAAAAAAAAAAACAAACGAAGGCTAAATTAAATATTCAAATAATGTTTTTTAAGTAACATCCTAAATTTTTGTAACGTTTTGGCACGTCGAATCTCAACAGGTAAATAATTCCATAGTCGGGCAGCTTTAATAGTAAAGGAAGTAGATAAAAAGGAAGAAGAATGAAGAGGAATTTCGAGTAATAAATTGTTCTGGGAGCGCAAGGAAAGTGAGTGGACGTCATGAAGAAATTTGAAATGTTTCTTCAGATAAATAGGTGTAGAAGGATTAAACAGCACGGAATAGAGAAGATGAAGTATATGAGTATTCCTGCGAAGACGGATTGGGAGCCACTTAAGCTTATTTCGAAATTCAGAAATATGATCATATTTATGAATACCAAATATGAACCTAAGACAAAGATTTTGAAGTCGCTCAAGTTTATTAAGTTGCTCCTCTTTAATGTCAAGATAACAAATATCTGCATAATCAAGAATTGGTAATAGGATCGAATTTGCTAGCGCAATTTTGGTAGGCATAGGTAGAAAATTGCGCAACCTACGCAGACATGCAGAAGCAGCATAGATCTTTCTACTTACCTCTTCTATCTGTGGATCCCAAGACAAGTGCTGATCCATAATTATACCCAAGTTTCTGACTGATTCGCAAAATGGAATGGAAGTTCCATCAATCGTTATAGTTGGCATTTGTGTTAAGTCAATTCTTGGCAATAATCTACGACTACCGATTAAAATTGCTTGACTTTTTGATGGGTTTATAGTAAGCCCAAAACATTTGCTCCAAATAGAAACCTGCATGAGATCGCTATTTATACTTTCAATGGTATCGGGTAGTTCAGTGAGCGTACCTTGTGCGTAGATTTGTAAGTCGTCAGCATACAGGTGGTAGAGAGAAGATATTCTAAGACAGATGGTATTAATAAAAATTGAAAATAGAAGAGGAGACAACACGCCACCTTGTGGGACGCCAGCACTTGTCAAAGACCATTCAGAATAAGAATCTTCTATTCGAATGCGCTGTCGGCGTCCGTACAAGTAAGAACGAAACCAATCAATCACCTCAGGAGATATGTTGAGAGAAATAAGTATAGCTAGAAGTATGTCAAAATCAACAGTGTTGAAGGCATTACTAAAATCTAATAATGTCAACACCGTAATTTTCTGCTCATCCATGCCATGTCTTATGTCATCAGTAATTTTGACTAAAGCAGTAGTCGTACTATGGCCATGGCGAAAGCCGGATTGCAAGGAATTTAGGAAATTGTGTTTTGATAAAAATGTACATAATTGCGTGTGAACAAGGCGTTCAAGAACTTTAGACAAAAATGGGAGGATAGAAATTGGACGATAGTCGGAATAAGAAGACGGATTAGATTTTTTAGGTAGTGGGATAATTTGGGAATTTTTCCAGATAGAAGGGAAATCACTGTGGATAATGGAGTAATTCAAAATGGACGTAATTATAGGGGCTAGAAGGTCTATTAAAGGAATGACCATTTTACGACTAATGCAGTCCGCACCAACTGCATTCGACTTAATAGCCATAATATTTCTCTCAACATCACATACAGTGAATTGATTAAATTTAAAAGGAGGAACCTGAGGAGCCGGTATCGAGGAAAGATAATTTAAAGTGCTTAATTTATTTGTACTATCGATTGTAGCAGAAGAAGTGAAATGTTGATTAAGAGAATTTAAATCTACTGTTGTTGAATTAATTTTGTGTTTCGATTTACCGACTCCAAGGGATTTCAGAAATTTCCAGACTTTGGCTGGATCAACTTCTTCGATTACTGATTTATAGATATGGCGTCGTTGACTATCTCTACAAACCCTGTTGCAGCGATTACGAGCTCTCACATATTTATTCCTATTGGCGTCACTGTTATCAGAAAGATATTTACGTTTAGCATAATTCTTTTTCTCTTGAAGTTTTTTTATTTCCACAGTAAGCCATGGCGCAGGAAGATGTTTCAATCTGACCGGTCGCAGCGGTGCATGAGTATCATATAGTTCTGTTAGTAGTGAGTTAAATATATTGACTTTCTCTCAAAATTTCGCTCAAAATCCATACCTCCAAAATTGCGAAGCAGAAGAATTCTTGATTTTGCTTTAGGGGGCTTTATTCTGTAAGATATATAAAGAAGATCATGATAGGAGAATGCTAGTGCAGGACACTGACCATGCCTTGCGACGTGATCGATGGAAGATACTATAATTAAATCAAGAAGAGAAGGGTTAGAATTTGGAAAGTGATGTGTTGGTGCTAAAGGAAGAATGTTTAAATTAGACGAATTTACTATGGTTTGCAAACGGTTCGCTCGGTATCCCTTTTAAGAAGGCAAGTGTTAAAATCTCCCATTATCAAGGTATGCTCATAGGCGGGCATAAATTGCTCCACCAGGATCTCAAAAGACGAAAAATAATCGATTGTAAGGTTAGGACTGTAAAACACTCCTTGGAGTAGTTTCGTATGATTTAATATAACTTCAATGAATAAGTGTTCAGCGTATGCATTGTCCAGGGGTTGTGATTTATTTACAATCGAAAAAAAGGAATGTGGGCACGTAGATAAATTGCTACACCTCCACCAACTCGTCCGGTACGATCATTTCTAATCAGATGAAATCCCGGTAGTGAGTAGGAGGTTGACTGTAAGCAAGATTTTAGCCATGATTCGGATATTAAGATGGCATGTATGGCTTTACTATCAAAAGATGACAATAAATCAGGATAATGAGCTGGAATACTCTGAGCATTTATATGGATAACATTAAAATTTTCGGGACATCCGAGAAATATGAATTAAGACACTTATGACATGTACATGATGTATTTATGATAAGAGATATTGCACTCCTCCATATAGTATTATAAACCAAAAAACCATATAAAGAACGTAATGACAAGTGACTCCGACAATAATAGAACTAGGCTCTTCACCTTCTTGTTATATACAGAATAAAGCTTATAAACATACATAAAAAACAAACGATTACTAATATACGCGGTTGAAATTGTTTCGATATTGTATTGGCTCAGCAGTACTGGCTCGCCGCCCGCGCTCGCGACAATTGAAAGCACCACCTTAGACCAAGTGTGTTATTGAGTGCCACCACTCAACACACGCTTTATATCAAAAATAAAATGTGCGGAAGGCACAGAGGAGAATTTTTTTTTTTACTACAAATACGTGACTACGTAGGTTGTGTTGTAGTTACGGACTCCTCACTTGAGATTTGGCTTTCAATAGGCTGCAAGACCTGCAAGGAGTGTATGTAGAGAGGACAGATGTTATACATTAGTTGTACACACATTTCTTTCAAATCACAAGCAAGATAAATATTCACTAAATTCGTTTTACTGTGTAGACACTTTCAAGCGTGTGTTCTGAACTCATCTTACCCTTAAATAGATAAAGAATGATTCCTTCAATATCACATAAATCAACGTCAAACGAATATACTTATTTATTTTAACATCAGTGTCAGTAAAATTTATTTAAAAGTTAATCAGAAGGCGTCTTTATATCTGTTGATATATTGCAAGCCTCATATCTATACTTAGTTGAGAACGAGTTATTTATTTCTTTGTTTACATATTTTATTAGCCGAGGCTTTTATCTGTGAACATCACCTTGAGTGCATATTTGGTGATTTTGATAGAATTTAATAATGTCTTTGCTTTTCGCGATTGTTATACATTTTAAATGAAACACTTTTAACCGGATTAATCGCATATATAGAATGGTAACATTTTTTGGGAAACCTGACGTTTCGTACACTTTACAGTAGTCCGCGGTCACGGGTAGACTGAGGTGGCATTTGTCTGTCAGTTGATATAATTATTATATCAAACTACCGCCAACGATTCCTTAATTGCCTCGCGTACTACTCTAGATTCTTGCAGAATGAGCTAACTGTATCTGGTCCTCTAGTGTGGTGTGCTGGGGATTTTAAATTTTTAATAGTGGGTCCCAGGTGGTGGAAAGTTTCCAACCATCTTCTCTATTGAAATTAGGATGTTTTTGTATTTCAATAGCCTCGCGGATCATTCTAGGGATATATCTATTCTCCCTAGCGAGTATGTGGGGTTTATCAAACCTGATGTAATGGTTGGATTTGTTCGATGTATGCTTACACACAGCTGACTTTGATACATGCCCATTCTTGACATCGGAGATGTGTTCCTTCACCCTAACACCGATGCTTCTCTTTGTTTGACCTATATATGATAAGCCACAGTCACAATCAAGTTTGTATACACCTGCACACTGCAAAGGAATATTACTCTTCACTGGTCTCAAGAATTGGCTCACTTTCTTGTTAGGCTTGAAAATAGTTTTAATAGAAGCTCTTCTTAAGATGTTGCCGATCCTGTCTGTAACACCCTTTACATATGGTAAAAGTGCTGGTTGCCTCTCAGCTGTATATATATATATATATATATATTTATATATATATATATATATATATATATATATATATATATATATATATATATATATATATATATATATATATATATATATATATATATATATATATATATATATATAAATATATATATATATATATATATATATATATATATATATATATATATATATATATATATATATATATATATATATATATCGGAGATGTGTTCCTTCACCCTAACACCGATGATTCTCTTTGTTTTACCTATATATGATAAGCCACAGTCACAATCAAATTTGTATACACCTGCACACTGCAAAGGAATATTACTCTTCACTGGTCTTAAGAATTGGCTCACTTTCTTGTTAGGCTTGAAAATAGTTTTAATAGAAGCTCTTCTTAAGATGTTGCCGATCCTGTCTGTAACACCCTTTACATATGGTAAAAGTGCTGGTTGCCTCTCAGCTGTATATATATATATATATATATTTATATATATATATATATATATATATATATATATATATATATATATATATATATATATATATATATATATATATATATATATATATAAATATATATATATATATATATATATATATATATATATATATATATATATATATATATATATATATATATATATATATATATATATATATATATATATATATATATATATATATATATATATATATATATATATATATATATATATTAAGGATTGATTTAGTAAAATTGTTGACGCTTTGAGAAAATACTAAAAGTATCTTATCGTCCCGAAATTGGAGACCAGCGTCTCTAAGGACTAAAGCAGACCGCGCAGGGACTTGTATTATTGCATCGCCAGAGAATATAGCTTGTAGGTTATTGTATTATTAACATTAGAAATATTGATCTTGAAATGCAATTCTTTAGTTGTTGGATAGATATGAAAGTTTTTTCATATTCACACTGTATCCTGCACATGGCAGGGTAGGCAGAAGGAACCTGGTGGAACCTATTGATGAGACACTACGTTCCAATTCCCATTTTCCACAGAATTTACGGTATTGTGTATTGAGTGGCGGAACTCAACGCCGCGTTTTTATTAAAATGAATAAATCATTTACTTCACTTGTTTAATAATAAGCGTGAATTATAATAATTTCTTATTATATATGAACTTTTAATGAAGATCTTATATTCTTAAGAAAATAAACAAAACTCAATTCGAAAACGAAATATGTATATAATAAGTAATTAGCTTACAATAATTTACAGTATTAATATAATAGAGATACGCTTGTAAATTAGGTTTCCTAACGTAACGTGCGATGTCACTAATATACTTGTATATAGTTGAAGGTAAAACGTAGTACATAGCTTTATTTATTTTTTATTTATTTATTTATTTATTAGACATATCAACAATACATGTAACATTTTGTATTAAAAAAAATGTGTTTCGGACTAGTTCTGTTACAAATATCAGTTACAGATATGTACAGTATTAATAAACTATTCCTGCGATTACATTACTGATAAAAATATATAATTACAAAATTACTATTAAATTAAGAGTAAATTTGAATTAAATAGATTAAAAATACAAACAATTAAATGAAACCTTATGATTAAAAGCAGTACTTTCGATTAAAAGTTACAATTAAATTAGATATAATAATTACAACAAAAATTAAAAATTAAAATCAAATTAATTAATTATTCACATTGTACAATTATAATGAAAAAAAAAAAAAATAATCGGAAACATTTTATAAACAGTAAATACATCAACTACAATTAACAATAATTATACATATTGCGTAACGTAAGGGGGGTCACGGGTTTAAGTTGTGGCAGCAGTACTCCATACTCGATCGGACTTGAGCTTTATAGAGTTGAAGAAGTTGTCCCTGAGTGAAATACTGCCTAACCTTTGATAGGACATCTAGTTTTTTAGCTGCAGTTGCGGCCAAAGACTCGATGTAACGTCCAAAGTTCAAATCTGACGTAAGGTTCATGCCAAGAAGCTCGAGATGGTCAGCTATCGGCACGGGTACATCTCGGAAAGTCGGAGCAAGATCGAAGGGGCTCCGTTTTGTGGAAAATAAACACGCCTGAGTTTTGGTAGCGTTAAACATGACTAGATTGGCATCGCCCCATTCGTAGACGCCCTGAAGTGCCAGGTTCAGTCGATCGATCATAGACTCTCGACAAGACTGGATTACGATCCGGCTGGCCTTTGCATTCGATAGATATCTTTCAACAACCGTGCTGTCATCAGCATACCCAACGATATCGGGTGTTAACATATCGTTGATGTGCAGCAGGAATAGGGTTGCAGACAGAACGGATCCTTGAGGAACTAGATATAACACTCCAACAGAAATTAAATCAAACGAGGAGAAACAAAATCTAATAACATTTATCACAATTGAAACTCATATTAAACTGGAACCTTACAAGAACCTATGAAACAAATAATCACCAACCACAAGCTCTGATTGTTAACGCAAAGGTAGTGGTTGATTCCTATTCGGGAGAATTAATTATATACTTTTTTTACTTTTATTTTGAATAGTAAGACAAAGCAGACGCAGCATTCAGTTTCTCAATCAACACGTAATATCAAAACTTGGGCAGAGCGAGGAGGACAGTATTTTTTAACAATAGGTTCTCTCTACTTCCTGCTTTGTAGGAAATAAGGAAAGGTAAAAAATACACATATGGGTCAGATGAAAAATTTGCCATTTGTTTGCACTGCTCAGTAGTAATATTCCTTAAAGCTGTATCAGTCAGGGTACACTAACGTTGTGCCAAAACACTCCGTTTTTCAGTGTTTGTCCAACTATTAAAACTTTGTTAGTTGAGTGGCAAAAATTATCACCGCGATTTGTCTTGTTTGTCAATATAATTAATTCATCAATTGTAAATTGAACGTACAACAGATGCTTTCAAAGTAGTACGGTGTGACATTCTGGAACGACGGCTGCATTCATCATGATCTATTTACATTTAAAGTTATAAGATTATAGCAATTAAGAACTTATAACATAAATATAAATTAATGAAGGTTCAGTAGTAGTTATTCAGATGTAGAAGTCTAGACAGAGTTAATCTCTGCACGGGGGTTGGCAGTATAACCCAGATAAGCCTACTGTCCTATATTTAGGACAGTAGAAATAAAAAAAAATATCGGAATACCCTCTTTATCTAAGATTATTTAGTCTTATGATTTGCAGTAAGAAACGTGTCAGCTTTATTAGAAAAAATAAAAAGACAGTTATTTTAACAGTTTTTACCTTATATTTTACCTTATAAGTGTGTAATAAAAGTGCGTTGCAGACATGGCAAATGACAGGTATGTATAAAAAGTTATATTTTACTCGTGAGTTGTTTTTTTCTGTGTTAATATCTAGTTGATAACCTTAACTTTTGTACTAAATAAATAGTCTAGCAAAATATTATAAATAAATTACGTATAACTTGTTACAAATACTAGCGTACTATATATAGGACAGTAGGATAATATACATGATTTTAGTACAAGACTACAACTTTTTCTTTACAGACCGTTAGCTGCGCATGAAATTTTAGATGCTTTAGAAAATGTTTCTGATAATGAAGAAGATTATAGAGAACGACTGATATGTACCTCCTCCTGTTGATCCTGACTGTCTCACTGACGAAGATTCGGGTGAAGAAGATAATGTAACTTTGAATAATTTGCCACGAAACATTCTGCTTCAACCGGCTGAAGTAATGATTCAAGGGCAGATTATGGTGAGTGATACAGAAGAAGAACCTTCTGATTCTATAGGTCGAACTAAACGTAGGCGTACCTACGCATGGAGAAAACGGGACTTGGCAAAAAATCCCGTGAATAGGCCAGATGTTCAAGGCGTTTGCCAAGATAAGCGCCCAATTGAGTGGTTTGAAAACTTTTTAGATGAAGATGTTATTTCGTTGTTGGTGTCAGAGAGCAATAAATATGCTGTCAAGAGCAATTTGCCTGTAGACATATCTCCTGAAGATATGAAATGTTTCATCGGCATTTTGTTGGTTAGTGGTTATTCATGGCTCCCCCGTAGAAGAATGTATTGGGAAAACTCCCCTGATACAAAGAATGAATTGATCAGCTTGGCTATGACTAGGGATAGATTTGACTTTATTTTTCGCCACCTTCACCTTCATATTCAGTATTGCTTCTAATGCTGTAGGAATAAATCCTAAACAATCTGCCAACGCTTCTCACAAAGTGAAAAGAGAAACATTGTCATAGAAGAACCACATATGGTGTCCATCTATAATAAATATATGGGAGGAGTGGATCGGTCTGATGAAAATATTTCACATTACCGAATTGGTATACGAGGTAAGAAATGGTACATGCCGTTGCTCACACACATGATTGATCTTGTCGAAAATAATGCATGGCAGTTATATAAAATAAATCATGGAAAACTGGATCATCTTGGCTTTCGCAGAAGGGTAGCAATTGCTTTGATTGAATCAAACAGAAAAAATGCCAAGAGAGGGCCTAGCCGACCCTCCCATCATGAACATGCTGATAGTCGTAAAGACCAAATGAATCATCTAGTTATTCCTCTATCGAAGCCAACACACTGTCGTCAATGTCACAAAAAATGTTTGACACGTTGCAAGAAATGTGATGTAGGTGTGTGTGTCAAGTGTTTTGAAACATATCATTCATAAATAGTGTTAATCTAGTAAATTACATAAAACAATGGGTAATATAATCAATAGTTATCTAATAAACTACACTTTTTGATTACATTCTGTTTTGTCACAAATGGTCTGTTATTTCCTCTTATTATCCTACTGTCCTACATATAGGACGGCTATTTCCCTGAAAGCCTTACACTTATTTTTTTTTCATAATTTTTTTTATGTTGCATAAGATCTAATAAACTAAATAATGTAACTTTTTTCAAAATTTTCAGAAAATTTTAGTTTCAGGCTTATCTGGGATATACCACTAGAACATGTATTTATAATGTATTCTACATGAACATATATTTATAATTTGATCGTTTATTTACTAATTGTTGTAATTTAGAGTAAAAATTATAATCTTAATCCAATAAGCGCTATCTAGAAAATCAATAATGTAAACGTTATTTTTGTTAATGGCCGCCCGCAACTTTTATTAAATTTATGATTTTTTTTAAACAGGAAAAAGTTATTGGTTAGACATAGGATTAGTGCAATGTTAGAAATTTAGTTGACTTATTACGAGTATAGTGAGTTCAAATTGTAAGTACAGGAAGATTAGTGAAAGGCAAGGCAAAGCGCTGCATTTTATAACAAATTCTTCAATTCACGAAATATGAAAAATAAGTAAGAAATAAATGTCTAACCAACGCCAAAACAACTAACGAATTCAATTGTTGAATATTTAGTGACTTTAAATTAATTTCGACTAGAATAATAATGTTCACAAATATTACGGGTATGATGAGCTTTTAAAACAGTTCTGCCATGACGATACAATGTTTCAACAATTTAATTTTGTCTCTGCACGCAAGGTGGTGAGGGGACAAGCCGCGGTTTGGCTCGCTACCAAAGCAAAAAAATTAAATATTAAAAAAATATTTCCACCGTATGAAATTTGAAATCCTAACCGCCGCGTCATACCGTATAAAATACAACAACTTCTATTAAAATCAGCCCATTGAAAGTTTTCATTTCAGTCTTTGTGAAATAATGATCTGTGAGAGTTGTTGGCTCAAGTCATTATGCGTGTATGTAGCACCCTGCAAAGTGCAAAATTGACTTAAACAAGGTAACGTTATTCGCTATAAACGATAACAATGAGGCTTACAATAGCGATTTGTAAGTTAAAACGCTTATATATAAATAACAACATACATTTCATATTTTATGAATTCTCTACAATAGCGATACTCCCGTACAGAGATAGCAGCTCTCGTAAGCGGGAACACGACGTGCTTAAGCAGTCGGGGTCATGTTATTAGATAGCTATTACACGATGAAGTTCGATTTTACTTTTCCGTTATATTTTATAGATTGAACAATATTTTTATATTTTTGCGAACTTCTTAGACCTACCTAAATTTTACTTAAGTGCTCTTCGCTTTGGATTAAACTTACGGAGCGCTCTGAGAACGCAGAAAATAAATTAGATAATTCCATGACTTACATTAAAGCTTAAAGCATAGCTTTCACAACTGAAACATTTATGTGTCCATGCAAAACAAATGAATTAAAATGCTAATCGTAATTCAGAATAATATTCTCTTTTACTTATGAAGTAAAGGAGAAGATAATATAATGAGAAGTTTGTGGGAAAACTAGCCTTTCGACACCAAAGTTGTCAGGTTTCAATATGACAATATGTCTTTTAGGGAAAATAAGCTGTGAATATATTGAATATCATTAAAATATAACGACATCAGTCGACGTCTAACGTCTCTGACTATAAACGCAATCGTAGCGTGTTTGATCAACACTGGAGTTAACTTTTTACTATCGAATCGAATTATTGACCGTGCGTCGTATTTAAATAATTCATTGTTACTTTCATAAATTTTTATTTTCTTAAACTATGAACAAGTTTCATCATTAAAAGCAACTAAGATCATTTTAATTTTTTATTGCTTGGTAAATCTCTTACGGGAAATATAACTCTGCCAAACTATCAAAGTCATATTGTGGTGTAAGGAAGGCGAGGTCTGTTCTTTGTGTTGTTTAGGTCAGCGCCACGCTTTCACCTTGCTTTAAATGGACGACTAATACAACAACAAAGTTGGCATTAATCTTTCATTGTAAAGTACACATTGAACCTTTATTTTCTATAATCTTTTACGTACGAGAGAGAAATTCTTAGTACTGATGTTTTGAATACAAATGTTTCTTTTGGTTTTATTTCGACTCAGTATTTTCTCAGTTGTTTGTGCAGATTGTGGGGAGCTGAGCGTTAGAGCTGCTATGGCATGAAAGGACTGCTTAGAAACA
Organism: Eueides isabella; assembly: GCA_019049475.1. Taxonomy (NCBI): domain Eukaryota; kingdom Metazoa; phylum Arthropoda; class Insecta; order Lepidoptera; family Nymphalidae; genus Eueides; species Eueides isabella. The sequence goes on along the minus strand of CM032398.1, from coordinate 903,207 downwards.
ATACATATATGTGTAGTATTGACATACATACATACATGTGTTGTTTCTAAGCATTCTCAGTCTCTGTTGGACATCGACTGACTGTGATCTCTATTATTAGATAATACGACAAAAATGTCAAAAAAATAACATGTTAGATTTTTTCCCAAACGTGAAAAAACATAACAACAACTTAGTTTTCCTGAAACATCATTCAACCAATCCGCGCTCGGTTTTAAAATAGTAAACTGATATTTTTATATTAATTCAAATACTCACTCCCTGTATTGCGGTCTGTTTGAAATATTTTTTTTTGCAGGGACTTTTGAAGTACATTTGAATGTTTTAAAATTTAAACGTTTTAAAAAAAAAGTTGAATGTCATTACGTTTTTGTTAGTGAATAAAATATTTTTTTAAATACAATTTTCAAAACTATTCTTATTATTTTAGTTCTACGTTAGGTCTACAAGTCTACGCCTTAGCAGCGAAATCAAAAACTACATAAATATTTCTATCGATCTTTCGTCTCTATGGGACTTATTGTACTTACCTACACATGTACATGAATACTTTCATGTTTTAAATCACTTAACGCTCGTCGATAAGTAAATAGTTACTACACTTCTACTAATTTAATAGATATTGCGATTATTATATTATATATAGTTTTTGCCTGCGACTTCACTCTAGTAGCATTCCACTACAGAGGGCTATATCAAAATAAATAATTTCATATAATATAGATTATATTTTTCAATAAACTTGTACAATGAAACAAACTCTTAGGTTTTATAATATATTTTTTTTATAATATTACTATAGATTAATAGAATTTAACACATACAAGTGAGGCCAAGGCAAAGCGAGGCACAGATAGTGTCAGACTGTATCTACTATAAATTCGGATGCGATGCCAATTTCAAATGATAATATTGAAATTGTTATCATTTCCCGGTTCTAATAAGAAAAGGCGTTTCTGTCCTCGAGGCGGTTAGAAGCAAATTAGGCGGAAAGAGGAGAACGGAATATTTGTATATTTCGCAAAATATATGCTAAGCTTCAAGAATCTGTAAAAAATGTTATTATAAAGAATAATTATTCATTTTATAATCTGACATAAATTATATGACTTAATTTACATAGTTATTTGTATAAGTTGCAGAGAACGAAAGAACTTAAGTCGTTGAGACATTGTTTGAAAAATACATTCTAGATCTCATTTTAAATTAAAACATTTTATTCAGTTTTAAGATTCGAGGCCGGAGAGTATTCCAGTACTATAGTGCCATCAATACGAGGCAGTGCCCTCCCGGCGCCTGATAGAGGCAAATGAAACACACTTAGTGATACAACACTCTGCTCGGATGTTTTTACAGTGACATAACATACATTTTATTATAATATATACAAAAAAAATGGGAATTTTTAAAAATAATTATATATTAAAATATTAATTTAGCCGTAACTCACATAAATTTAGTATGGGATCGTCTGACTGTGAGCGCGATAGTTGCTATTAAATTCTTATTTGGGGAAATTCGTTATATTCTATCTCTAATAACAAGACAAAGCCGGATGAAAAAGAAGACTTTTTTAATTTGTCTGTTTGTCTGTGCATTTATACGCGCTTATCTGACAAACCACTGACAGGATTTAAATGCAATTTTACTTTTATGTTTTGACAATCTTCATTCCATATTTATTGTTTGTTTTATTTAAATGGTTTGATGAAAAACATTACGTGAATTTAAAATATTTAGTTCGACAAAATTGCTACAAATACATAAACATCTATTTTTGACTTTTAAAATTTCTTATACGGACGTATATTTTTGATGTTGTAAAAGCGTACATTGTCCTATAAAAGAATCACACACTCGAGTCAATAGAGTTCCACCTCTCTGCACGAATGAGTTGGTCGGCGTATCTTAACTCTAAATTTCCCCTGTCTATACTACTACATGTGGAGTACATCGCTAAGCTATAATGTATACAACACACACAAACACACCCACACACATTCAAATGAAAACGTAAACCGCAATTACAAGTGGTGCTGTGATTACTCTCTGATATGTACATTAGGTATCTCGAATGATTCACAGTCGTACGGGGTAATGTAATGTACGAGTATGTCTATAATGCCTCATATACTGTGAGAGGATAAATAACCAATACGAGTGACATTAGAATGCGTAAGTTAAGCTACTCCATTGTAAACTGGTCTAATGGAACAACTGAATATTACCTGTTTATATACAAGTATCAACTTGCGGTTTTGACCTTATTATAAAATGATAATAACTACAATTGTGTGTGAGGAAGTGTCATGCTCTTGATATATATAAATTTAAAAATATATATAAAAAAATAAGGCCAGTTGTGGTGATGGGCATAAGCGATTGTGAACACGATAGGTTGTGGGTTCAATGTCCACTCAAAGATATACATACATTTAAAAAATATATTTCATTGCTCTGGGTAAGGGGCAAAACGTAGCGCTAAGTTGCTCAGATTTGGTTGATAATGGGAAATGTGTCTTAATGGGAACTGAGTGTCTCAACACTAAGTGTCAGGTCCCTGCTGCCTGATCCACTGTCCGGCCTACAGTCACTCTAATATAATTTGTAGAAGATTTCTTTAAATTGTCTTTCGCGCGTGTAATAAAACAAATGCCACGCGTAATAAAATAATAACGGACTCACGTTGACTATAACTGAACTGTTCTAGCTGTCACTGTCAAGACGCCGACGCCGACTGTCAAGACGCTTGTCGCCGTGTGATTCCGGCTTAGAATAGGATTACCCTGGTACTGATGTTGCCGTAAGAGGCGACTACAGTACGTGTGGGAGAGTCACGTTGTCAGCAATGACAACACGCATGGGCAGACTCGACCGGACCATTACCACCCCGGCATTTAAAACCGGCGTTAAGTAGTGGCTTCGGCCACTGCGTTTCTTATTAGGTGGTGCCGGGCCCCAGAACTCCTCCACCTTAAAGACGGGCAACGCTCCTGTAGCTCCTCTGGTGCTACACGAGGCCGTAGGCGGCGGTGACTATTTACCATCAGATTACCCGTACGCTCGTTTGCCCATTCTTATCCATAAAAAAAAAAAATAGAGAAAAAAAAAGTTGTTCACAATACAAATGAGGAACATTTATTTTATGAATTCATTTCGGCAACGAAATACATGACTTTGGATCTTATTCATACTCGCATTGTGATCAAACACATATATGTGATAAGCCCACATAGGTTTCATTTTGTAATATTAATGTTTACATCACTTTAAAATTGTAAACGCTTAAACATTATATGCATAATACAGGGTATTTTTTTCTATAGCATAAAAAATATCATGAGATTCCCCTTACATTCCCCTCAGAGCGAACAAACCAATAAGCCTAACTATGCGTGAGTACACACGTTCAATGCTGAAGTAAAGCTAAATATGGTATCGAAGGTACCTTGATATATCGGCGGCGGGTAATCCCCGACATCCGGCCCGCATTTGTGGCTTTATTGGTGCTTCCGGAATATATCGGGGAATAGCTTATTGCTCATGACGTCAACATACTCGAGTCTATTATTATGTTATGTGTTGACAATCTAATATAGGATTACTTTACAAAATAGCTCTTTCTTGTACGGTTCAGCAGCTTTACGTTTCTACCCATATAACAAACAGAGGTAACTTGAACGTTATTTGACATATTATTGATTGAGATCATTTTCGTGGTATTGCTTATTATTATATAAATTTTGAGACATTCGAACTCACAAACTCCACTTGTATCACTTGATGTCCACACATAACATACTCGTAGTACAGGTGAGAGGCCATCTGTACTTCGTGCCGCTGTACCAGGTCTAATCGTAGCGCATTGCTTATGAGTTTGATTCCAAGTCAAGAAAAAAAAATATTCTATACTAATATGATAAAGCTCTGCCTTGAATTCAACAATATACAACGCACTAAGCAATACTCTCAAATTTGGACGACAAGTGGCGAACAAAGAGCCTCAATCTTATTTTACAAGACGAGGAAATGAAAATAGACACACACAGTTACTTTGTGTATCAAAATAAAAACAAATCCGTGGGTTCAATCTACTCGACTGAATAAATTATTTTCCACCTGTTGATTGATTGTGAAATGGATTGCTAGGGGAAGTATTTTCCAGTCGACATGACATTGGTACCTTTAAAATACGCTATCGTTGATGGCAACGTTGATGGCAACACACCTGTAGCTGCTTTGATGTAACTTGGGAGCCATCGGCCGCGGTGACCACTCACACTCAGATCAATCGAACGTTGGTTTATCTTGCACATTCTATAAAAAAGGGAAAAACGCAACATTATTTTTTATTCTCCGCAATAAAATGTGAAATAAATATTATAAGTCCGTCAGCAATATATCGTAGGATTTTATTGAAATCGTGCTTAATTGTTCCGAAAGTGCTTATGCTATGAAGCTTAATGAGTATATATTTAACTAGATGTCTTAGAAAAAAATGTATTTGTAATTAGATTGTCTTTTGTATGAGCAAATTTATAACAAGTCCATCTTCTTACTGAGAGATTGATGACACTTGAAAAAGGAAACATCCTTATTTAGAAAACGTATAAAAATTTGATTGAATCAGGATTTGAACCTGCGCCTCTAGGAAACCGCTTGAAATGTTGATCGTTTCGTGAGATCAGTCGATGATTCGAGTACACCACTGCAAAGCGGCCAATATGTTTATAAACGCAAGCAGCAGTCTATCTTGACTCTAATATCAGTGATTAGTAAAACATAGGGTCAATGAACTCCGCCAGTCGGACGTCGTTACGTATAAATTATAATAGTTTAAATTTATATTTTGTTATAACCTTATATATTTATAATATTTACTTGAAAATAACAAAAGAAAGTTTTTATTATAGGACATTAAATATGAGTATATTTGTATGTAATATTTTATAAATTGTGAAAAAGCATTACCTTTGTATTAAAATGTTATAAATTACTTCCTTTTACATTGATGTTTCATATTAATACATATAATTCTTATATATTTATAATTAATAACTAACAATATTTATTTAACTTTAAGATCACATACACGCGTCTAAGAAAGATGGCGGCAATTGTAAGCACTTTATTAAAATTGTAATTTTGCATATTACAAAAAATATCATCATGTATTTTCGCGAATTAAAAATATTTATTGCTGTATTGCTTGATACGTAACAATATTATTCTTCTTTATTTTAATAATTATGTATAAAACGTACCAATAACGTAATCCAAAATAAACAATCGTAAATAGTAAAAACACTAATAATTTATTTTACCAGCCTCGAATACCTATATCATAATTATATTCAAACACTCTCATAGTATTTTGAAATTTAAAATATAACTAAAGTAGCTGAATTTTAAAATAAAATTTCTTTTACAATTTGGAACACCTATCCGTCACCAGACGCGCCGGCCATTTTGTTTCTCTTTTTTCCTTTTCGTTAGACATTGACAATAACTTATTCAGCCATCATTATATTTTACAATCATCTTGAAGTATAAAATAAAATAAGTTTTAAAATTATGCCAATAATATTAGTTACAAGTTACACATTTCATACGGACATTTTTTACAATTAAATTGTCAAAAAACACACACTTTATATTTTTTTATTGAAATACTCATATTAATATGGCAAGATGAAATTGAACGCATAGCAGGTCCTAACAAGAGACAACCATACAGAGAAATCTGGCTCAATTTGGAGAAGGCACTGCGGACCTACAGAGGACTTCTCACAGAATAATTACAATATAATATTTACGTAACGGTTTTAATTTATACTAATTGCCTTTTTTTAATGTTTTATATACTTTCCGTAACTTTAAAATAAGCTTTACTTTTTTCATATTTCTTAAACGGAAGGAACATTCTAAAGACAGTAACCTCGTTAGAAGCGACAACGACGCACATTACCGTCCAATGCAAAGACAATTGCCTTTGAATGTGCCATTACATAGAATTATAACCACTGATCGAATATAATGTAGGTCACTTGGATAATTTACTTTGTATATAAGAGATAAAGAAAAGATCTGGGGCCGTCGAGGCGCAGTGGTGCACTGCCTGATTGTTAACGTGACGAGTGTGGGTACAATACAAAATTACTCGTAATTAAAAATAAAATTATATTTATTTTTCTGTCTGGTATACATAGCCTGGTGTTGCGTTGTCAACGCCACATTTAATGTCACAATTATTTGGCGGATAATGGGGACCGGATTTGCACATTGAGCTACGGGCTTCGGTTTTAATATATAACTAACTCACTCAGCTTCACGCTGTATCCCGCACTAGGCAGGGTAGGCAGAGGGAACCCGTGAACCTAGTGTAAAGACACTCCGTTCTACTTCCGTTTCCCACTTTCCGCCGAATTTGAGGCTAAGAAATGAAACATTAAATATTTAAAATGAAAATATTAAATATTTCATTTCCTCGATTGGGGATCGAACCCAGAACCTATCGGTTACAATCACACTCTTGTGCCGCTGCGCCACGACAGGTTTCGATTTTAATATATTCAATTGCAGTATTTTTAATTTTATCAAATATATAACGCTTTTCTATGAGAAAAATAATTTACGAATATTTGGCGCAAGGAACAGGCACTGCGAGGTGGGAAACGTTTTTTTTTTATTTAAGAAGTAAATGATGTAGGCTTGGATGCCGTTAAAAAATTACATTCTTATAAGGGGCATTTCACGTGAAGCGGACAGGGAAAAAAAAGTGAGGTTCTGAAAAACGACTATATTTAGCCTATTTGTACTTCCAGCAGGTATGAATAGATACACAAAATATTTTTTTGTATAGTGTATATTTACCAAGTTATAAGTTTGTAAAGAATTGTTGTGTTTGTAATTACAATGTTTTGAAAGTATTTTTTTAATATAAAAAAAATATTATAAAATATTTTACATAGCGATACATATTAAAAATATTCAATTCTTTTTGAGAATAAAATTAAATTATAAAAAAAACATTTTTTTTCCTGTTCTATTTAAATCAGAATTACAGTCACTTCGACCAATTTTTTATTTTCTTTTTTTCTCTTTCAAATTATAGCTTAAAGGATATTAAAAGTGCAGTAGAAAATTTAAAATGGGATCTCTGATAGTTTAGGAGCTAGTTTGATTAATGTACACACGTGTCACAACGGGCGTGATTTCTGGCGCTGGCATCAGTCGAGTAGTTAGCGCGATATTGCATTAAAACTTGTACCTTATTAATAATTTATATAATTTTAGCATATTTAACTTCGTCCAATGATATAGAATAAGTTTTATTAATATAATATAAATAAAAACACAAAGACCCAAACAATGTACCCTCGTAGGCGACTACCGACCGAACCCATATGGTATGTGTTTGTACTAACCATCAAAGTAATGTAAAGTTGACGTTGAATGGAGGAGAGCTGATCTCACAGCTGGAACTGCTATGCTTTTTTCATAAGGCTTGTCTTCGCATGCTGATCTGTCCAAATCCAACACTCTCGTGTCATTTAATGACTACTAAGACACCGCCAAATGAACGCTGTAATTCTTGTCCGGGTTTAAGTGGAATTCAAGAGGATTTATTTGATAACAATCAAGTTATAGACGTGCAGTATGCAAAATAGGATGACACAAGCCGCTACACGATGTCTATTGAACGTCTCTTCTGATAGTTTTGTAGATGAGTAATGCGACGCTTTGGTTTATTTTAAAACTTTTAAGGAGACTATCAATGAAGCACAAATTCTCGTACAATGTTATTTTGCTAAAAAATAAAGTTTTATTGTCCAAGAAGCTTATTATTTTTTTATTGGAATAACGAACATGCATGTAATGCTTGTAACGTAAGCTTATTACTAGATTGACGACAGTGAAGTAAAGCACGGTAGCATTGTTATGATTTCTGAAGACTTAAAACATGACACAGCCACCATTTACGCTTTTCAACAGGTACACATGCATCTTTTAGAACTAGTTGGATCAAATTATATACATAACTGACGGGGCTTCTTAACATTTTAAAAATAAATTTAAGTTTGTGAATTTCTTTTATTACACAGAAGATTTTAATGTACGGTGTCTTAGTAGTCATTAAATGACACGAGAGTGTTGGATTTGGACAGATCAGCATGCGAAGACAAGCCTTATGAAAGAAGCATAGCAGTTCCAGCTGTGAGATCAGCTCTCCTCCATTCAACGTCATCTTTACATTACTTTGATGGTTAGTATTATTGGTATATTATATTAATAAAACTTATTCTATATCATTGGACGAAGTTAAATATGCTAAAATTATATAAATTATTAATAAGGTACAAGTTTTAATGCAATATCGCGCTAACTACTCGACTTATGCCAGCGCCAGAAATCACGCCCATTGTGACACGTGTGTACATTAATCAAACTAGCTCCTAAACTATCAGAGATCCCATTTTAAATTTTCTACTGCACTTTTAATATCCTTTAAGCTATAATTTGAAAGAGAAAAAAAAATAAAATAAAATTGGTCGAAGTGACTGTAATTCTGGTTTAAATAGTTCACTTCCGGTTTTGAACAGGAAAAAAATGTTTTTTTTTATAATTTTATTTTATTCTCAAAACGAACAGAATATTTTTATTATGTATCGCTATGTAAAATATTTTATAATATTTTTTTATATTAAAAAAATACTTTTAAAAAATTGTAATTACAAACACAACAATTCTTTACAAACTTATAACTTGGTAAATATACACTATACAAAAAAAAATATTTTGTGTATCTATTCATACCTGCTGGAAGTACAAATAGGCTAAATATAGTCGTTTTTCAGAACCTCACTTTTTTTCCCTGTCCGCTTCACGTGAAATGCCCCATAATACAAATATAAACCCGACGGGCCTTCCAGTACATTCATGAAGTGATCGCTAAATAATACACGTAGTGTCATATAGCTGCCATTTGTATGAAAATATATAATAACAAACCTTCGACTAAACTATACTCAATTCTAACAACCACTAAGCCAAGTAGAATTAATTACGAACGCAGTATTCAATATTATTGGACCCAGAGTCACGAATAAATTGTTCTCGCGTCATTGTTTGTTCACAAACCGAAGGAGCTCCTTGCTGTAGTTAGTCGATTTACAGTTTGAAGACGAAATTACTTTGCTGTCATGTTACTTGTTACAGATTCGTCATAAGAATATATAAAATTATTTTTAGTTTAACATTTAAGAGTTAATCTAACTACGATATTTTAAATTAAATCAAATCATTAGAGTATATACATAAATAGCTATAGAGCTCCTTATACTTCAACGAGCTGTACGCGTTATGTGTAAGTTTCGTTATAGTCCGTACAGCACAGCAGGTAGATAGAGAGAACTTGTGTGTTGAGGCATTTAACGTGTCTATTAGAGTGGAGCGATTAAAATTGATAACAACATAATCACAAATAAATCAATCTCTCAAATGATCGATCGGGAGATCGGGGATTCGGGGTCGAACCCAAAACAGTCAACTCCTGCGTCATTGCTCCACGACTGTTTTAGCAAAAACACATAATATTAGATTTAGAAAAATCTATTCCACTGCCTCATTATGATCACGAACTATGAATGTCCCTTGACCCGCACTTGTGTAGTCAGTAGAGAGCTGTCTGTCTTATTAACAAAGGTATACGTTAAGAATCAATAAGTACCCTTCATCAAATGTAGTTCGAGGTTGTTTGTCTGAAGGGTCAATAATTAATGTATGGTATACTACTGTGTCACCCTGGCTTCTAGTGCCACATTAAAATAAGTATTTGTTATAAATTGATAATATTGTGTACAATAAAGTAATGTGTTTACATTACTTTATTGTACACAACACTATCAATTTATTTATATAAATTCACAACACCTCACTCACAGTCCCTCTCTAACTCCGCTTACTGATCGTGTTATTCTTAAATATGTTGTTCTAACAATATTAGTGAAGTTAATTAACTTACAACATCGAAGTTTAAGTTACACTGGAATTACTGAGTAAATGTTTAACCGGAACATGAAATGAGCTGAATTGTTTACAATAGACCATATGTCATACGGTAATAGTGAGTTCCAATTCCACTTGAGTAGGTATAATAGTTAAACTTCATAAAATCTTTCAAACCTAAAAAGCTGCTGTAATTGTATTCGTTAGGTAATATCTAAAATCAACACCCACTTTTAAAAAAGTCAAAAAACACAGTTTGAACACTGACTATTGAAAAATATATACTTATTTAAAATGAATCTATTTGAACTGAAATTAGCGTCAACTCTAAAGCCCTCTTCCTTAAAACAAGAGATTTTGATTACTTTATATAGTCACATATATATATATATATATATATATATATATATATATATATATATATATATATATATATATATATATATATATATATATATATATATATATATATATATATATATATATATATATATATATATATATATATATATATATATATATATATATATATATATATATATATATATATATATATATATATATATATATATATATATATATATATATATATATATATATATATATATATATATATATATATATATATATATATATATATATATATATAATACTACTTTAATTTTCTTTATTTATTTTTAATTTTACATTGCCGGTGACATTTTGACAAGTGCTAGACAGAGCCTATGGACGGTTGAGAGATTATGTTGGATATTGCATTGAAAAATAGTTACATTGTAATAGATTTATTAATTTATAGATAAATAAGAAGAATTGGTGGAAGAATAGACTTTAATTGTCGTTTCTTTGTTTTCAGAAGCAACACATGAGTTTATTTTTATCCCAAAATTAAAAAATAAATGTTATAAAACGACAATTTTGTTTGTTAAAATACCAAGAAGGCAGAAACAATGGAACAGCTACGTTTCGAATTTGCAATATTACCGACGAGTGATGGGAAATCAAACATTTATAGTGTAACGTCAATAACAACAAAGGAAGAAAAAGTGTTTGCTATACCAGAAGAACTACAATCTGCTGGCCTTCATAAGGAATTGATAAAGACCGCTGCATATAATAAAGTAAAAAATAGTTTAAAGAAAAGATACCAGACACGAAAAATTTGGATTAAAATGACAGATGAACTGAGTGAAATCTATGTAGATGACGATGGTAATTTACAATTCGGAGAGCAATATCTTGAAGAAATTGAACAAAAAGTAGCACCTGGAGGACAAGTAGCTAATACAGAGACATTGGAAAAAATATTTTCGAAACTAATTGAAAGTACACAAGAAATAAAAAAACAAAATTTAAAATATATTGCAGAGAAGTTTGTGATCGAGAAATTTACAAGTAAAAACCCAAACGCAAGCCAATGGATTGAAACGTTTGAAAAGGAGTGTTCTCGTTTCGACATTACGGAAGATGGGAAAAAAATTGAGATCCTCCGACTATTCATGGACAAAAGCTGTGTTGACTGGTACAGTTCAATGATTATCAAACTGACGCTAAACTCAGAATGGACAGAGTGGAAGGGAAAGTTTTGTGACACATTTGTCAACCAAGGCTGGAATCAAGTGAGTTATGCACTGTCATTTAAACATCGGGAAGGTTCATTAGTGGACTATGCCATAAAAAAAGAGAAACTTTTATTGGATATGAGGAGAACAATAGACACAGGTACACTAGTGGATCTTATTGCGGCAGGTTTACCAGCGTCTGTACTAGACAAGATAAGCAGAGAAGAGATGAAAGATACAGTTGATTTATTCAATGAGGTCAGAAAGTATGAACATTTGGTAAAAAAATATAAAAATGTGCCCTTCAGAAAATATGAATATCATAAGATAAATACCAGAATTGAAGATCGCAATCCATGCAAAACTTGTGAAAAATTGAATAAAGGCGTCCGCTATCATCCGGAATCTGCATGCTGGTTTAAGCTTAAAGAGGATGACGGGTTGAATAGAAAATTTATCAGACATGTAAATAATTCAGTGATTGAGACAGAGTTAAATGAAACGGAGCAAAAAAACTAATAGTGACACCATTAATTAAGATCAAATTACTATTAAATAATGAAATGGAAATCGATGGAGTATATGATTCAGGTTCTAATGTTTCTCTCATCAATTCCAAATTATTAAAAATAAGATCAAAAAGAAATAGTCAAAATGAAGAGAATTTAGTAACAATTAATGGTGTCAAAAAGACAAGTGGTTCGACAAACCTAAAAATAAAAATTTTTGATATAGAAGAAAATGTAGATGTATATATCATTGATAAGTCAAATTTCAGATATGATTTCCTAATAGGATTGGACATGATAAAGAAATACAAACTTGTACAAAATGAGGACTTAAAAATAAGTCAAAAACAATACTTATTAAAAAACAATATAAAGGAAAAAGAAGAAGAGATATATGAAGAAAAAAGTGAGGATAACAGATTAGAAAAAGTATACGAAATCAATTTTAATGAACATATTAAGGAAGAAGACTTTAAAATAAAAATTGACCACTTAGATGAAAATAAAAGGAATGAAATTAATAAACTTATACAACAATATAAATCAGTATTTGCCAAAGACAAGTATGATGTAGGAACAGTTAAGGGATATGAAGCAAGAATAGATTTATTGATGGATAAATACTGTAGCAAAAGGCCATACAGATGCACAATAGAAGACAAAAAAGAAATTGAGGAACAAATAGCAAAATTATTGGATAATGAGCTTATAGAAGAGTCTTACAGCCCATTTGCAGCACCAGTAACTCTAGCATTTAAAAAGGAGGATAATAAAAAATCAAGACTATGTATAGACTTCAGAGATTTAAATAAAATAGTAGTACCACAGGCACAACCCTTTCCATTAATTGAAGACCTGATGATAAAAACAAGAAATTGTAATTTTTTCACAAGCCTAGACATAAATTCCGCATTTTGGTCTATACCACTACGAATAGAAGATAGGAAAAAGACAGGCTTCGTCACACAAGAAGGACACTTTCAGTGGACTTGCCTACCATTTGGGCTGAAGACTTCGCCAGCGATATTTCAAAGGATATTGAGTAATATACTTAGAAAATATAAACTTACTGATTTTTCCGTAAATTATATAGATGACATTTTAATATTTTCCAAATCTTTTGATGAACACATAAGTCACTTAAAACAGTTACTAGAAGCAATTCTTACAGAAGGATTTCGATTAAAATTTATAAAATGTACGTTTGCATCAGCGTCTGTCAAATATCTAGGACATATTATACAGAACAATTCTATCAAACCAGTGAAGGACAACCTAATTTCGATAAGGAATTTCCCAGTACCAAAGACACAGAAGAATGTTCGACAGTTTTTGGGTAAAATCAATTTTTACCATGAATATATACCAAGAAGCGCAATAATACTAGACCCACTTCATAATTTATTAAGAAAAGGGCAGAAATTTTATTGGTCAGAGAAATGTCAAATAGCATTTGACAAAATTAAGAGCCTGCTATGTTCACAACCGATACTAGAAATTTTTGACAAAGATTTACCAATAAACATCTATACCGATGGATCGTTGGAAGGTGTTGGAGCAATTTTGAAGCAGGTCCAACCAGATGGTAGAGAAAAACCAGTTGCCTACTTTTCAAAGAAACTAAATGGAGCGCAAAAGAAAAAAAAAGCTGTATATATTGAATGTTTGGCTATCAAAGAAGCTCTGAGATATTGGCAGTACTGGTTGATTGGTAAATCATTTACAGTTTACTCGGACCACAAACCACTAGAGAATATGAACCTAAAAGCAAGGACGGATGAAGAGTTAGGTGATTTGACTTATTACCTTTCACAATATGACTTTAAAATCAAATATTCTCCAGGAAAGGAAAATGTAGAAGCAGACAGTTTGAGTCGAAATCCTGTATTAGAACCAGAGGAAAATAAAGAAGAACAACTGAAAATAGTGAACTTAATTACATTGGAAGATATTATAATGGATCAGAATAAAAATAAAGAAATACAAGGCAACAAAGACAAAATAATACAAAAACGTAATGTATATTATAAAAAAATAAGGAACAAAGAAAAAATAATACTAACAGAAAGATTCAGTATCAAACTTATACAACAAGTACATAAAGACCTGTGTCATATTGGAGTTGGACAAATGCTAAAGAGTATTAGTTCTCTGTATGTAACAAAAATTTAACAAAGAATATAAAAGATGTTTGTAGAAACTGTGAGGTTTGCATAAAAAATAAAACAAGAGGACAACACAAATATGGATTAATGTCACACTTAGGACCGGCGAAAAGACCTTTTGAAATAGTGTCAATAGACACAATTGGAGGTTTTGGTGGATCAAGATCAACAAAGAAATATCTACATCTTTTAGTCGATCATTTCACTAGATACGCATTTATTATTACATCTAAAACCCAGAGTGCACATGATTATATAAAGCTAGTAAACAAGGTTACCGAACCAGATGAGATTGGAATACTTCTCACCGACCAGTACCCTGGTATAAACTCCACAGAATTTAAGAAATTTCTTAGAAACAAACAAATAACAATAATATTTACAGCAGTTAATGCACCTTTTTCTAACGGTCTAAATGAAAGGTTAAATCAAACACTAGTAAACAAAATAAGATGCAAAATTAATGAAGATGAACAAAAAAGAGCATGGACAACAATAGCACATGAATGTGTAGAGATATACAATCAGACCAATCATTCGATAACTGCCTTCTCACCAGCCTACTTGTTATATGGAACAGATGTTACAGTCCTACCAAAGGAATTACGTCAAGAACGTGAAAAAAGTGTCTGGATGAGAGATAAAGAAACAGCGCTTAATAACACTTTGAAATCACATGACTATAACAAAATGCGTTATGATAGAAATAGAAAAGATAAAGAATTTAATGAAGGAGATATGGTTTATGTAGAAAACGGGAATAAACTAAATAGAAAGAAACTAGATCAACTAAGAATGGGACCATATAAAATAATAAAAAAAAGAACAAATACGATTTACGAGATTGATACAGGACATAAAAAAAACGGAGTCAAATCTATTTCATGTTTCAAAATTTATTCCAGTACAGATAAAAGAAGAGGAAGAAACCACATGGAAGAGACCTAGAGAAAATCCACGGGTAAATTTTCTTCCCCACGGGGGGGAGATGTAAAGAAATAATACTTCTTTAATTTTCTTTATTTATTTTTAATTTTACATTGCCGGTGACATTTTGACAAGTGCTAGACAGAGCCTATGGACGGTTGAGAGATTATGTTGGATATTGCATTGAAAAATAGTTACATTGTAATAGATTTATTAATTTATAGATAAATAAGAAGAATTGGTGGAAGAATAGACTTTAATTGTCGTTTCTTTGTTTTCAGAAGCAACACATGAGTTTATTTTTATCCTAAAATTAAAAAATAAATGTTATATATATATATGTCCGGTGAAAATGTTAAATATACATTTATATTAAACATGACATCGATTAAGATTAACATGATGTAGTATAGACGACCGCATCCCTCTTAAAGTTAGTTTTGTGACCAAGTCACAGTTATTGTTCATTTATTTTATATCGTATGTATTTTTTTATATCACATGTTTTTTTATATCACCGTAAGTATATGTAAAGAGGGAAAACTAAAAAAACGTTTTTCTAATAAATTACATTTATTTTTATTACGTAACCAGTGCTCCCTACCACTGTTAGAGTTACTGGCAGGTTAAATATATATAGTTCCTTACGATTATCTTTGAGTAATAGATCGCTAGGCTTACTAGATGCATCATAAGTATATATAAATAAAATAATTATTAATTTTTATGTGATTTTATTGTTTTTTTTTAAGCGATAACATTATTTAGATATAGCGTATATCATCATCATATACCAGGCAGAGGGAACATACTCGTAGATAGGTACCTAGTGATAACATAGGTTTGGGTATACACACTACTTTTTATAATTTAATTTTCCACAATATTGAAGCATTCTGTGTTTAGTGACGGAACTAAATGCTGCATTTTACCTCGGTAGCAGAGTAATAATAATAAATTAAATATTTAATTTTCTTCAAGATATTCCTTCGGAGTTGAACCCATAACCCGTCGCTGTTACAGTCTAACGCGCCTACGCAACGCCGGGTCTCATATTTAATTTCTACTAAAAAAATATTACTCTTCGTATTTCATCGACTAGTGTTGGTCTGCGGCTTCAGTCTCAATTAATCAGAATTAACATTATTTTTTTATATTTTACGTAAAAAAAACAGTAACAAATAAATTATTTCAGAATAATGTCAGTTTGAAATTTAAACCTGGAAAGATATGTTTTTTATTTAGTTCCTTATCTCCACTATTACGAGCTCAGAGCTTGTGAAAATTTTCAGCTTTCAAATGTGCTTAACGTAATAATACTGTCATTTAAGTTTTAGAACTTTAAAAGTAAGCAATCTTCAGTATCAAGTTGAAATTAATACTGGGATTTAGAACAACACAACCATTATTATTAGTATTTTATAAGAGAAATAAGGAAAATTTCCGAAAAGGATGATTAAACGCGCTATTAGAAGCTGGACATGGACATCAAATTGTAAAACCATCAATCATCAATCGTTATCGTATCAAACCGAAATCGCTGTCTTAGGTGATCATTCAATTTAAAACTATCTGACACGTGGTAGAAAAGCTCTACAAATTCACCTTAATGCTTCAATAGAAGAATAGTATAGTATGCTTATACAGTGGATTAATTTGTTGAAATACAGGGTACAAAGTAGGTTTTTTAACATTGATAGTCTCACTTTTCTTTTATATTGTTGTTGTCATTTACACAATATTTTTTATAGATATGTTTATCGTGATTATTGAAATCACGGAAACAAAGAGTAATAATACATATTTTGTTCCTACCTGTGCTATTTTAAGGACATACCGTGTTAATTAGCCCACATGTCTCTTCAAAGTGACAATTCTCACTTTCAACTTTTAAACCCACATCCACAGTTGTGGATAAAATTATATTAATTATTAGAGAAGTTTGTCTATTGTGCCAGAAAAGCGTCTTAGACATCAAATTTTCAAATAAATTTCAATGTAATTACAATCAAAGTCGTCTAAAATATCTTAATATCCTTTGTTTAATAACTGTCAAGCTTCGCCGAAACATAACAAAAGCTCATTTCAATTCAGTCAAGTCTTTGAAAGCAAGCTTTTAAACTGACTTACATTAGACTACATACTTGTGTAACTGGCAACAAAATATATAGCTTTTAAATGCTTAATGCAGGAATCGTCTTCACTACTGTCAAGTTTACAATAAGATATTGTTCCACTGCGCAAGAGCATAAGTTATAAATAGAGTATAGAGTTATTCAAAATTAGTTCAAATTTAAATACTTCAAAGTCAAACACTTCAAAGGTTCATTTCAAGGACCAACTGCCAGTTGGCGCCTCACACACGTTTAGTTAAAAAACAGAGCCATAGGTAAATCGACGATAGAACAGTCTGACTAAACTAAACGGAAATGCTTATAGAATGTCTCTACATAGAGAAAAACATCCGAGATCTATACTGAATGTGAATTGAATGGCGGTTGACTTATTAATTTCGCAAAACGTGTTTGCCAAAGATTGTGATTAATTCATTTTTAAATATTTATATTTCTATTTAAACACTAGTATTTCGGTAGCAACTTGGCCCTCAGTTACGAATATTTTTTATTTCTGATTTCAATAGCTAACTGCACAAATATGTATTTAATAATGCAGAGATTAAGCTTATAATATATAAAAATATTACCCATACAAAAACCTTCTTCTCTGAATTACTCTGTCTCTACGTGAAAACTACAATAAAGTCTATGGATCACCTTTAAAAACACTTTGTTTTTTTTTACTATTTTGAAGTATTTTATTCCACTCTTAGGAAAGAAAAATATCAAATTTAAAAAATATATAAAAATTTCAATTCCCAATTTTAATCACTATCCAAACACGGTATGTGGCGAATGGAACGGAGTATCTTAAAGGCTTAATATGTTCCCAAATTCCTTCTGCATGCTTTGCTATAGCGTCCTATAAATGCCTTTGTCTTCCTGCTACGAGAAAAAAATATAAACTAAAAAAAATAATATAAATCAGTAGAAGATATGTCATCTATCATTCATGCATCGCATGTTGTAATTGACAGTTGTTTTATACTCATACCAGTTAGTATAAAAAGAAGACAGTTAATAAATATCTTTTATTTGCCAGTCAATAATATAAAATTTCAAAACCAACAAAATGTTAAAAAAAACATAGATACTGCGTTTCCCAGTTTCTGTTCAAATATAGAAACAATTTAGTTAAGTAGCGAAAACTAACGCCGCGCTTCATATTACTAGATCGCGGTGTGTAGTACAATACATTCCTTCAATTAGAAATTAAGCCTACAACCGCTACGTTCACAGTTGTAATCAGACCTCAAAATATAATTTTCTACGTTAATTTTAGGCATAACATGTATAATTTAATATGAACTTTTTTATAAAATTACTTTGGCAAAAGCAAATTTGCTCTCGGTGTGAATGCTTATCCCTTGATAACCAGAACTTTTAATGAAGTCTTTTCACGAGTCGTGTTACGAGAGCAACTGCCGGTTTCCGTTTATGGAATTAATAAAATAAAAAGCTTAAGTAATTACAAACACAATGTTTTATATATTATGAAGGATGGAGCAACAGAACTTTGTTTTTAAATTTATTTCCAAATTATTCAACAGTACTATGAAGTACTTTCAATTTCAAGTAAGTTCAATAAAAATCATAAGAAATCTCTAAATATGAAACTAATAAATACACAAAAATAACATTTAATGTTAAAAAAACTATGAGGAACATTTAAAAGTATTTCAACCTAACGGACATTAATAGTCCCTGAGATGCTGCGATATATAGTATGACGGTAAACGCGATAATTGTGAGTTTGATTACCATTCCGGAAAAAAAAAAATGAAAAAAAAAATCCCCTAGCCCTAATTGGACTTCCACGGAAATAAGTGGAGAAGAGTTACAAATGAGGCACGACACAAGTACAAACACATAAAAACTACAAAACATAATTGCTTTCATTTTTATGACTTACTTAACATCACTCGGGATCGCCACTTTGATATAAAATGCAACGGCTATGAACTCCCTGGACCATTCCCTAGTATATATTATTGAACCGTCTCGAGAGCTTGTGCTGTGTTGTCGAAATCCACGTTGATATAGAATACGATAACAAAATATTGTATACATGTTCATAACAAATATACCATCGAGCACAAATTAGCAATATTCGATTAGTAAAAACGGTTTGTATAAAGAAACTAAATTATATTTATTTCGTACTTCAACTTATTTTTACTCACACACAAACAGAATACTACGTTATTAACTAACATCTAAATTATATAAAATATTACATAATCTAATCAAGTTTCAACTCAAAAATTATAAAGATACGAGTAAATATTATTTTGAGAACAAAGTTTTCGCACAATGTTTGATGCGATAATTTTCTCATTCATTTTTTCCCTTACAGAGCAGCCTGTACTTTAATCCACGGTAAATAGCACTAAAATCTCAAAATGAAGTAGTTTCTAGAAGTTCGTAAAAGTTCAAAGGATATGTTTAATTAAGTATCCATGAACATTTAATATATTGGAAAAGAAAAACTCAATACACAAGATAATCCCGACTTCTTAAGAACATCGTGTTCACATTCACGAGAGCTGCGATCCCAGTAGATGTAAGTCGTTACCGACCAGCTATTGTAGAGAGATTATCAATTGTAATCAGACTAAGCAGAAATAGATTAATAAGTTACTAGCAGTAAACTACTGCAAATAAGTACATTTACTATTTTTTTTTATTCTTTTTAATTTCGTTCGTTTCGTTCTCATATCTACTGCCGGCGTACCAGTATTATAGTCATGATATATTAATTAGTTCGTACGGTTGGTATATGTTAGTAGACGAAATGATACAGTCCTTGTGTACGAGGTTGTCTCGGCACAGAGGGAAGTCACCTAAATAATAAATGTATGTATTACACGTATTGTAATGATTTTATTCTAATTATTTTCAATTCTCAGCCCCGAACATTCGGTTTATACCGCATTGTGACAACTCTTGTACTGATAATAGCGTCATACGTATAATTGCTAGTATTTTATTTTTGTGCTTCTTTTCCTGAAAGTGAAGTACTAAAAGAAGCTAAATCGTACACACAATGCTGTTTCGGTAACATAACGGATATATTCATTAATTTTGAAGAATTGTTATTTTTTTATGTTGATTTTTTTATTTATTTTTGGTAATAAATTTTATTTTTAAGTTTTGGTCTCGGAGGAGTTTCATACTTATTTTCCTCGACGTTTCAAATAATTTATTTAAGAGTGCAATATCCCATTGTAAGTTTGCATTGCAGTCTCAATGAAACAACGATCTTTGATCTCTACTATTATTCGCTACGCGCGGTTACAATGACAGGTTGTTGTTCTCTTATATGACAGTGTTCTCTTATGTGTCAATAAATGATAATAAGTAAGATCAATAGACAAGTCGCGTGCAGTGACAGTCGCGCTTGACTGTAAACTCGACAGTTATGAGTTCGATTCTTTCCGATTCAGGTAAAATTAAATATTTTGATTTTCTCTAAGCGTTAATTTTCATCAGTGTATACACAATTTTTCTGAAATAAGACGGTGCGCATTCTCTTCACCTACCCTGTTACCTGCTGTATGCGCGATTAAGTGTGAACTATAACAAATACTCAGTAAAAGTCTATGAAACTTTTATATAATTGAAATATTTTCTGAAGTGCCTGACATATTACTTTTAATACAATATTTTTTTAATACAAGACGATTGTAGCTTGATGATGTCTTAGTGGTGTGCTACGGCCAACATTTTCATACGTAACTCTACCGACGATCATCACTAATAAACACTATAATTTGCAAATTGAACGGAAATGATTGTCGAACTAACTTTAAATTACTTAAACAACTGTGGTTAAAGTTCAAGACTTCCTCGCGCCAAGTTCTACTAAAGATAATATATAAGAATTTATTCAGCGTTTGAAGCGTACATTCGAGACGCGTCATTAGTAGCGATTTTTTATCTATAAGGAAGTAATTATTTTTGAGCACCAAAGTGTCTGAGTGGAAGAGTGATGCTCGTTGAGGAGAGAACTATTTTCCTTCCCACTTTCTGGTTCTAAGTTCAGTGCAATGTATAGGAAATTGCTCTGAAAGTATATGAACCCAAATATAGGGGAATACTAAAAGATAATCCTTATCAGAGATCTGGTTTGAGTTTATTTTTGAGCGTAACATTGAGTTCTGGCATTTAATACTCAGAAAAGTTGCGACATTAGAAATTATCTTTTCTTTTGGATATTTAAAATGTTCTTAGCAATGACATTTGAACCCACGATCCTCATAGGAATTCTGACATTTTTTAAAGTCCACGCAAGAGTATATTACGCAAATCGTCTAATATTGACAGAGCATATAAATAATAGTGTATTCCATAGTTTACTTAACTATAAATATCGACGAGTGTTCCCGGCGAGAGGCACACCGCAAAGTGAGGCTCACGATACTAAACTTTATCTAAAGAACGTTTTAGTGCTGATTATTATAAATGTACCTAAGTCCAAACTTGAAGGTATTTATTCTCCATCTTTTCATTAATCATTATATGAGCAGTTTAATTATCAAAAAAAAATCCGAATTGGAAGTAAACTGAATGATTTAGTATATCAATGTGAAAAGCCTAACGTACGCTTTGTTGGCTTGGATCCTAATAACAAGTCCACAACATCGACCCGACAAGTCTGACAATGAAGTTAGGTCAGAATTCATTATAGCCCTTCTCAGACCAACCACTGAAATGGGACGCTAACTGTACAATTTATTTTTGTTCTATTTTAGGATTAATTTATTATTGTTTTACTTTTTTGAAGTTTATAACATAATTATATATAAGTTTATCTTATCTCCATTCTAATTACGATTATAATTAACTGAGGGTACTATTTCAGTTAAACATCAATATAACTAAATGAGCGATACATGATCAATAAATGTTACACACATGTTCTGGTACGTGGTGATATATTGCTTACTCTGTCTAGACGTCTACATCTGACTAATTAGTACTGAGCCTTATTAGTTTATATTTATATTATTAATTTTTGAATTACTATATTGATGATTTGAGCCGTCATTCTGAGACGTCACAGCGTACAATTAGGAAAGCATAGGTTGTACGTTCGATTTACAATTATTGAATTAGTTATCTTAAACTCCTCGCTCTGCTAACAAAACAAAGCGATGCCTTTAATCTTCATTACTCAACTATCGATGTTTCGATAATTAGAGTGACGCTGGCGGACGGAGTGTCTTGGCACTACGTTATTGTACTCTGGTTGATACAGCTTTAAGGATTAGTACTATTGACTAGTGCAACTAATCACGTCGCCTGTCACAGTACCGCACGCCTGCAACATCAAGTAAGGAAGTTGCGAGGACGACACTCGCATCGCCTCAACAAATATATTTTTACTTACATTCTGTTACCGTTTTAGTATTATAGAGATACTCTTGTAAATTGGATTCTGTAAGCTAATGTTTGGTGTTACAAATATTGGTGGTAGAAGATATAGAGTACCTAACTTAAAGATCTTATCTTTATAGTTGGATATGATGGGATGGACTCAACTGGTTGCAGAAGTTATCATCACACTTTGTCTTGGGAAAATTAAACTCATTCATTTCCCCAAATGAGAATAGAGCCCACAAACATTGCGCTGAGTGTACTGCGCTGCATATCGGAATATTATAATTTATTTTCGAAAAATATACAGTATAATAAGTTCCCCCTCGCGCATAAAGTTCATAGTCATTTTGTTTGTAGTTCAGTAATTCACATAAAGTCATTTATTTCTCCGAATGGTAATACACCCCACAAACATTGCGTGGATAGTTCTGCACTTTATTAGATATTGTAATATTTTTTAATTTATTTTTAAGTTAAGAGATTCAAGTTAAATGTTTTACTTCTCTTCGAAAAATGTATAGTATAATAAGTTACCTATTCCGCATTAAATACATAGTCAGTCATTTGTAATTCAGTAGTTCACATAAAGCACGCGCTCGGAGCACGTCCGGCGTGGCGGGTGATACATTTAAACTTTTCAATTTGTAGACTCACACCTGCACATTGAACAGATTTATTGCACGTATCGCTCATACGCAGGCGACGTAACGAATTACATCATATTTCTTCACACGAGCTACTATAATACCGTATATCGGGTATATAATTTCTGTAGTCGTGTTGTATGTATTTATTTTTTAAATGAAGCAAATTTTTTTGCCCCAGTTGCCACTGCACATGGCAGGGTAGGCAGAGGGAACTTGGGAACCTAGTGTTAAGATATTCCGTTCCCTTCCTCAAATCGTTATATGCCGAATTCGAGGCATTGCAGTGTTGAATTGGGAACTAACCGGGCTTTGTCTTATTACTAGAGTGAAGAAATCAAAACGTTAAATATTAATTTTGAGAATATTCAATATTTCATTTACTCGGCTGGGGATCGAACCCACAACCTCTCTCGTTTACAGTTGCACCCTTACGTCTCTGCGCCACGACGTCAAAATATTGAAGTAAATGTGGCATTTTATTAATATAAGTCATTCAATTATAAGAATTATTGTGGGTTAGTTATATGAAAATTATTCATTTTTTTCTTCAGCTTCACGCTGCAATCATTTCAGAGGTAGTGGCAGAGCACGTTGATAATATTAATGAGAATGATCAAAACGCTATGAGTACATACAGATAGATGGTTATTTTATATAATAATGTCACTCAGCTTCAGGCTTGTGTTACCGGCTAATACATTTAAATGATATAAATAGATGATATTTATAAATATATATATTGTCTTATTTCTTAGAGTTTATTTTGTTTACCTTTTAATTCTCAGAAACTATTGGCTATAATTAAAAATATGTAAACACCACCACCAGTTCACCCTCGCTTGATACATCATATAAAACCTATAGCTATCCAAGATCTAATACAACAATCATCGTATAATATCAATATGAATAATTATGTTAATTTATGTAATGTAATACGTCTGTGGTCAGTTGACACGTGACGGGTGATGACTGGGGAGGCTGATTGTGACATCATATCGTGTATATATTATGATTAGTTGACAGATTATTATGCACAGACAAACATTTAAAGCAAGAAATTATAATATTAGAATATATCTAATATATCTATGTTTATATATCGGGTCGTAACGTGTGGTGTTGCTTCGGTCTCCGTATTGGTCTGATAAATTAGTTTACGAATATGTTAATTTACTTTCATTTTCTCCTCCGGTAAAGACAGCGCGGGATTTCCTTCCGACACTCACTATGCAATAAATGATTTGGGAAGGAAAAAAGAATAATGGAATGTCTTTACTCTGTGTCTCTCTACAAATTCTGACGATATAGGAAACAAATAAAATTAGTTGATTTTTTCTGTAAAGAAAAAAACAGCTACGTAAAGATTAAAGTCAGTATACATATTATAAGAGTGCATCAGTGATGTCGGTTGACTGTCCGCACGGTGGTTATGAATTCGATCGGTGGTATTTAATATTTTCTTTATCTTGCTCGAAAGTTGAGCGATGCGATGAAGATTTTAGACAAGGTTCAAGAATGTTGATATGGTTTATTAATTATATAAATTGAGATAGTTTGAGAATGACAGTGACAATGTTGAGAATGACAATGAAGTGACAGTAATAAATTTGAATTTGTTTTGAAAAGTATACCTCATGCGGAGTTAGATTTAATCTATATATATTTTCTACTTCAGTAAACTAAGCACAGGACTAAACTTCACCATACAATACAAATTGTCTCAAAAATTCTGCAAAAAGTGGAGAATGGAGGGCTCTAATACAAGATTCTTGCAGCCCATCTTTTTTTACGGAAAATGTAAAGCAACTAATAGATACTTAATATTAATTATTATACTCATAGAGTGTGTATTTTATAATAACAAACTAAAAGTACATTTAATAATTCTGCTTTCCTCTGTATCTTGTAAATGGCAGTGTTAAGACACTTCGTTCCCTCTGCCTGCCCTACCATGTGTGGAAAACAGCGTAAACAATTAAAAAATAAGATATGACTAAAAATTATATTTCTATAATAATAAGGGTCGGGAGCAATATAGTTTTTATATCTTGTCCATTATGTCTCCTTTCTCTATGTAATGCAATGACAGAAGCTTTTTGGGTCATTCTGTATCTCACTCACAGCTAAATTCATTCATTTTCACGAGTGGAAGTCGAAGCTGCAGTTTACAGATTATAAGCTTATGATAGTCTTAGAGTAGCGTAATTAGAAATTAGAAGTTGTTTCCGGTGTAGGAAGTGGTCGCATTTGATGGGATTTTTTTCATTTAACGTATCTTCCGCATACGAATATAGCAAAAATATCAATAAAATTTTTAATACACTATGCTTTACCTTTCATAATATTCTTCCTTCAAATAACGGACCTATCTCCGCCTTTTGCGGAATATACGTACCATTCCTTTTAAAAATGTAAAAATATATCTATCTTTATATATTCCAATATTCATTTGAACTTGCAACCAAGAACAGGAACGTCAGAGAAGTTTATAGACGCCAAAAAACTAAAGCTTGCATGCACAAATATTATTTTTTTCATAGAGCAGTATACTTTATAGTGTAATTTTATAATTGGGAAATAGTGCTTACTGTACTATTTCTCAATTATAAAATTATTGTACACCGTATGGCGAAACTCTACGCAAGACTTTATCTATTAAAGCAAGAAGTTGAAATAAGCTACTTTTAAATATAATCGTTCGACCGAGAAGGCATTGAATCCATAAATATCGCGTTTACATTTATACATTGTCCCACTGCGATACGATAAAGGCCAGAGTTCGTGATGTCATTTATTTTATTACATCATAAAAGTACACCATCGTAAAATCAAAGAATGTGTCATAAAGTGTGGACCGCGTCGCGAGTTAGTGTTTTGACAAGTCATTGTATAAGTAAACTGAGCTATTATTGCGACATTTCTTACTGGAAATGTAACTCTGTCGGATTTATCATCAGGTACATTTATAATATACTCGTACTGTAGTAATATTGTATTTTTTATTTAGCGAGATAAGTAGAGGGAAATTAGAGTAAAAACACTCACTCAGGAACAATGACAAAGTACGTACAACATGAAGTATACATTTATAAAAACTTACGTAGTACCTACGAAGTAGAATACACTTAATATATGTACTTTTAAATTGTAGCTCGTTGTAGGGTTGTTACTTACAGACTGTTGAAAGATGATATACCAACCTGTTCATCACACATCGAAGCTTATTTATTACCTCATCATTATTCGCGTAAGCGATGATTTTAAAACGGTTTGATTGTGGGTTCGACTCCGAATAAGAAAATTATTTTCATAAACTATTTTCATGTCATACCTCCCTCTTATCACTCAGTGTCTAGAATTGTAGTGAGAAGTTGAAAGTCGAGTGTCTTAACATTAGAACTGGCAATATTTTCAGGGGAGCGAACTTTTAGTATTAACAATTTCTTTATACAGTTTTTCTTGATAAAATAAACTGACATTATAATATTCTTAATAGAATTAAGCCTCTGCCGTTAGTATTTTCTCTAAGCTCATTAATTATTTATTTCTACTTTCCTAGACGACATGTGGAGGTCGATCCTTTAACCGTCACGAGTAGAACTAAATGGCGTCGAAATGGTATTACTCTGAAAATACATGTATTATAAATATAAACTAAAACTTCTACCTTTATTGAAATGAAGTTGACTATAATAATGACTATACTACTACTATAATAATGACATCTCTTATAATAATCTCGAGGTCGAATCTAAGCAACTATGAGTTGTATGACAAACAAGAACTCAGATCGGATATTACAGTTACATTGAAACTAAACATCAAAACGATTATCGCAATATTATATAGTTAAACTATAATGCGTTCCTCGATAATAAACCATCAAACGTCTCAAAACGTAGATTGTAAAGTGAGAATGAAGTGCCTCAGTGAAGTCCCCTTTGTCTACTCTGCTTAAGGATACGGGACTCAGCGAGAAGGTAATTCTTTAAACTGTTATAAGTAAAATGTAATCCCAATATCACTTGTTTGATGTTCGTTTCATGTGTCGTCTGTAATTAATACATAATAGATAAACATAAAAAAAAATATATTCTTGGTCATTTCGTATTATTAATTATGATGAGAATGTATTTTCAGTGATATACAAGCATCTATAAATTCTCTGTTTACCGGCACATTACTTGATATTTTTTCATTAATTTAACTTAATGTGCGTCCTGCTCATAGCGGGGCAGGAACACGAGACCAAGACTGTTCCTTACCTTATTTTAATTGACACATTCAAGGCCACGCTTAGCTAAACTACTAACCAGGAGAACAAAACAAATAGTGTTATTATTCCTTAAATGGAAATCAAATCAACGTTCATATTTAAAGTCAGACGCTGTACTACTGTTTCTGCGTGATCTCACTTTCATAATGAAATGCTATAGTCTCGTATAGAATAAACAGAACACAATTTTCATTCATTTTACAGTTGTTTAATTTTTCGAGTGACCAACATTATATTCGATCAGTGGTTGTAATTCGATGTAATGTGACATTCGAAAGCAATTGTCTTTGTAAAGGACTCGCAGCGGTTTCTAACGAGGTTACTTTTTTTTAAATGTCCCTACTGTTTGACTATTATGAATAAGTATAGCTTTATTTAGAGTTACGGAAAAACGTGAAACACACGAAACTTTTCTACGAAGAACAGGAGTCATACAAGTTTTAAAGGACCAATTACAAGTTCAAAGAGATGCCCTCTATATATTAATTTGTGCTTAATATTATAAAAGCAAAGAACGAAGAGAACAAAGAATGGTTGGTTTGTTTTTGTAGTCGACTTACAACTTTATATTATACAATATTATGCATTAGATTCAATAACATTATGTTATATATGTATCTATTTGAGTCTAACAATAGTTAGGAATATACTTCGCGTTTTGAAGTTGTAGCTTCATGCGTTTATATACGTTTGTACGCATTACGTCCGTCTACCACATATCGATATCTGTATGTATTTAAATAATTAATATATAAACGTAGGTATAAGTTAAATCTCTATCAACTTTCGTTCTTTCAGTTCAGTAGTTTCAGAAACAACTAATTTCTGGAGAGGATATGTAGAAATTAGATACTTAGATTATTGATCGGTGCTTCGTGTGTTTTATTTCTTTATAAAATTAATATATTTATTATTCTTATGGATTGATGTTTACATATGAACGGCGCTAATTATAAACAAACTTGCTACTTAAGCAATATCCTAAAAGGCTTAGAGACTTCTACATTTTATGAATAATTCAATACATTTTAACATTTCTAAGAAGTTTTATATATAATATGGAAAAGTTTGCTGCATAATCAAATTTGAACTTTATGGCTACTTTAAATCTAGGCCTGGATTATGTGAGATATGAATTGTTTTATTTTGTTATTATGTTTTGGTCGTCATGAGGTACAGCGTCTAACTGAAACGAGAGAGTTTTTAGTATGAATTATTTTCATTTCGTCGGAGATAAGTAGAGTTTTGCTTCAGTTAATTTTGTCTGATTTAAGTATTTGTGTTTTAGAAGTATATCATCTGTTAGATGTGCCTCATATTTTTAATGTGCTGTTGATTATACCTGCAAACTAACTTTTTGAGAAGTATCTGATAACTTAGAGTTTGAAAAGCCTTTTGGTGTTTTTACTGATCTTAGGGTAAAACACCTAAAGCTATTTTTGTTCTCACAATAGGACAAAATGACTTTCGATTTTATCTTACTAAATACATATTTTCGGCAGTTAGTTACTAATCTCTATGAGTTGAGTCAAACTGCTATTGACGTAAGGACGTGAAAATAATTAATTTACAGAGTGGGAATCGAATCCAGAATTACTAACTTTACAGGCAGACGGTTATGTCATACTAATAAAATGTGTTTTGTATATTTAATATTTTTCTTATTTCTTTTTATTACTTCATTGATAAAGAATTCCTGTAATTATTATATGCCATATTTATACTAAAATAAAGTACAAGTCTCTAATAGGTCCTTACAACGGTAAGGGCATTACCTCGTCATGAGGTACAATAGCAGCTTAACTCAAATATCGCAAGACACTCACAGACCCCCATTAAAAAGCTTCTAAGATCTCCTCAAGTTAAAAACGATGACAAATAACGTTTCATTAAAATTCAAAGATCCTTCAAAGTTCGTCTAAGAGATACAAACCAAGTTTATTTTGAGACATACTATATTCACATTTTTAACAAGACATTAGTCATCAGACCACGCTACGAAATGTTTTATTATAAATACATTATATGTACTCGTATATAGGGGAAGACGACGAAGATGAACATAACGATTTTTTATTATATAAATACAGAAATTTCATGAGTATGTATTTTCAAAAGACTTGTACGCAGAACTTCAGTTACAATATAGACCTATAAAAAAGGATGATTACTATGTATATTAAAGGCCTTCGTAAAGGGCCGTGTTTTCAACCGGAAGGTGTTTAAAAATTTATATTTAATAATTCTGTATAGTTTTCATGTTAATAGTCTAGGGTAAGACCGACCTAGTTGTCGTATAAAACTTAGAGTACGCAAAAAAACAAACGTACCTTACCACGTACAAACAAGTTTTTAAAACCTCGATATTTTCATATTAATACGAAATAAAATTCTAGAACTCACATCCTGTACCGCGGACCGTTTGAAATAATAAAAAGTATTTTCAGTGACTTTTCAAATACGTTCGAATGTTTTAAATACCAATACTTTGTATTCGACAAATTGTAAATACATTTCATTGAAAATAGCAAAGTTTAAAATTTTTTAACTAACCTTTTTAGTTACTTTTCATCGGTGAACTAAATGTTTATCTCAATGTACGCTTGAACAACTGCTTACTTCATGTGTATTATGTACGGGATACAGTGTAAATCTATTAAAAATTGTTAAAAAAATTGTAATATTTATAACATATTTTAATTTATTAATAGATTTACGCTATATTCCGTTTAAAGTTCAGTAAACAGAGTTATTTACAGTAAATCTTGTTATTATATTATTCTATTTCTTATTACCAGAATGAGGAAATGGAAATATTTCGACACTCGAGTGGAAATCACACTCATAAATAACCGTTGCGTATTAACTGGACGTTGTGTCGCAATACTTTGTTTTTCTTTTTAAATCCTATACAATTTGAAACATTTTTCTTCATATTTAATTCTTTTAATAAACGAAATTTAAACATGTGCACTGATCCAGTATTTAACAAAGTAGAGATTAGGCAAAGAAAAGAAATCTTGTTGGAATTCCATTTAGAGATACTCGTTAAATAGCGTTAGTTCAGGTCATGTTTAACAAGATCAGGGTTCAGTGAGATTTTTCTTTCCTAAGTGTGGAATAACAGGACAAAAATACAACTAATTCATTAATAAACTCACTCAGCTTCACGCTGTATCCCGCACATGGCAGGGTACACACAGGGTACTTGAGAACCTAGTGTTAAGACACTCCGTTCCACTTCTATTCCCCACTTCCTGCCAAATTTGAGGCATTGCGTGTTGAGTGGCGGAACTCAACGCCACGTTTTGCCTTGTACCAGAGCAAAAAAATGAGAACATTAAATACTTAAATTGAAAATATTAAAAATTTCATTTCCTCGAGTGGGGATCGAACCCACAACCTGTCGGTTACAGTCACACGCTTGTGCCGCTGCGCCACGACAGGCCACGACGCCACGACGAATTAATCTGTTCATTCATTTCACATAATATATAAAATACTCTGTCTGTAATTACTTAAGCTTTTTATTTAATTTAATTTCATAAACGGCAACTTGAAATTGTTCTCGTAACAAGACTTGAAAAGCCCACATTAAAAGTTCTAGTTATCGAGGGGTAACATTCACACCGAGAGCGAGCATGTTTCTGCTAAAGTAATTTTGTTAAAAAGTTTATATTAAATGAACTCCACAAGTTTAATTTTCATTTGTATCTTGTTATTTGAAAATTGAGATATAAGTTAGTTGGAGATCACTCTACTCATTCTTTATCTTTATGTAAAAGAAACAACGTAAAAAAAAAATTAATATTTTTTTGTTTCTACGCATCAAAGACACAAAACATTTACTATCTGGGTTTTTTTTTATCCATTTTACATCCAGTTTCGAGATGTTATGAGTTAAGGGACGTAACCTAACTGCGCGCTTTATCTTACTAACAAATTGTAGTAACTCAATTATTTGCTTATGCCTTTTCTAAAAAATACGCTGTATCCTGCACTTGGCAGAGACGGCCGAGGAAACTTAGAAACCGAGTATTAAGACACTCTGCTTGCTGATTTGGCACTCAACTGTGCCTGGTGTGGTCTAAGCCACACTTTGCCTTGTTACCAGAGAGACTAGGTTTTACTACTCTGCTGTAAGTGAAATACAGCTATACAAGTTACTATGAGGCTTTGTCCACTACAGCGGCCTAATAAAAATAATATATTAATACCATCTCATTGTTCCGAGTGGAGATCGAACGACTATCACGATTTAAATTAAACGATGTCCTACACCAACACGACAGCCTTATCACTTATTAAATGATATATCCAATACACAACATAAATGTACGTAGAAGTACGTACACTAGTAATAGGAAGCCCGCGTCAGTTGATCACGTTAATTAACGGCCCTCAGTCATTAAACGTACTCTGTTAGTTCCAATTATCCCATTAGCCGAGTAATAGGATCATAAACATTGTCCTCTCATCAAACTAACTCTTGTTCCGACGCAGTCTCCACTGGACCACTGTATGCAGAGGGACCCTGTATATATCACGAATAACACTATAAGACAAATAACACTTCATTTAAAATTCAAAGATGATGAGAACCTCAAAGGGATCCAAACCAAGTTTACCGAGACACTGTTCATTAAGCCACTCTAAGAAATGTTTTATCATAAATATATTATATATAGGAGGAGAATGGTAACATTTAACAAAAAATATTTCTTAAATAGGCCGCGCTTCTAGCGTAGCGTCGCGTCCTAGACGACGGTAGCGAGACTTTTATCATATAAATACTGAAAAATCATAAGTATGTATTTTCAAATACATTATTCACTATTTTTTAGGTTTAAAGAACTTTATTTCTCAAGAACATTACAGTTCACTTATGAGTATTTTTACATATCGATATAACAATACAATTAAACATGTAACAAATAGTTCGACCGTAAGAATATCAGTTAAAATGGTAATGACTCAAAAAAGGGATTGGTAGCAATAAAGAAAAAAAAAAAAAAAACATTTCTTTTCTTTTTTTTTTTTGTGTTTGCGTATTTTTTTGTCATCTTTTGTATTTTAAAATAAACAGGGATTTTTTGTTTAATATGTAACTATAATTTAGTCTATATTGTCATTTAATTCTAAATAAATTATGTTTAACTTTAAAACTAATAGTGTAATTATATTTTAGGTTTTATTATTCACTTTTATTTATATATACACACACACATACATACACACATACATATATACACACATATACACATATATATATATATATATATATATATATATATATATATATATATATATATATATATATATATATATATATATATATATATATATATATATATATATATATATATATATATATATATATATATATATATATATATATATATATATATAAATATATATATATATACATATATATATATATATATATATATATATATATATATATATATATATATATATATATATATATATATATATATATATATATATATATATATATATATATATATATATATATATATATATATATATATATATATATATATATATATATATATATATATATATATATATATATATATATATATATATATATATATATACATACACACACATACACATACACACACATACACATACACATACATACATACATACACACATACATACACATACATACATACACACATACATACATACATACACACACACATACACATACACACATATGCATATATTTTAATTATTATTTTTTGTATTAATTTACGTATTACATTTTAAGTATATATTGTTTTAATTTATTTTTAAATATAGGAACGCTCTCGCACTCTTTTACTTCCGTTGGTAGTTTATTGTACCTTAAGACACCGTCATATAAAATGTTTCTTTTACCGTAACCCGTTCTTGGCATAGGCAGTGCCAGTTTGTGAATATTTCGTAGGTTGTGTGTATATTCCCGTTTGGTAAGAGAAGTCTGCATATGAATGTTTCCAGATAACATTTTTTTAAGCAATATACATATGTTTACGGTGTACATTTGCTCAAGGTTAAGTATCTTGGTGGTTTTATATACTTCGGAAGTAGATGTTAGTATGGGATATTTGAATAGCACTTTGATAGCTTTATTTTGTGCACGCTGTAATGGCATGATATTAGTTTTTGCGGCACAGCCCCAGACCTCTATTAAATATGTAAGTTTGGAGTTTATAAGCGCATTATACAGCATAGGTCGTACTTGAGGTGGTACACAGGAAGACATTCTTTTTAGTGCTCCGATGAATTGCGTAATTTTATTTTTCAGGTGTTCTATGTGGGGTCGCCATGTTAACTTATCGTCCAAAATCAAGCCAAGATACTTCTCTTGATGTTTTTTAGTTACAATATAGACCTTTCGTAAAAAAATATTATCTCTTTTCTTTCGAAGGTTGTGTTTTTGACCGGAAATAAGTTTATGAAAATCCGCATACAAACTTATTTTTAAAAATTATCTATTCTGTTTATTCATTTGTATTGTTGTTTAAGTACAGCTGGGTGATCGCTCTGTTTACTTTGAGTTGTTCCGGCTTACATTTTTATGTCATGATTTTTTTAGTTTATTAGGAATATTCAACGATAATTAAACGATGTTTTGATATGAGTAATTACTATTATAGTGGAAAAAATAATTTCGTAAATATATTTTTACAGAACGAATCAATTGAGTGGAATGCATTCAATATACGTTTACGTAGTTTATAACATTCTTAGTAAATTCACGTTGAGGATCGAACAATGTTTTTAAAATCTCCCCACAAAGGAGTTAATGACAAAGTAAGTTGTAACAAACGTATAAGTACTTCTATGTACTTTGATATTATTGTTTAAATATCAAATTAAAATATTCTTTATATACTTAGGTAATTACAAATACTTTTGAACCGTCAAGTTACATAGAAATGTCTGTAGTCTGTAATCTTACAGGAAGCTATCACCGGCTCGGAAAGCCTCGGGTCAGCTGAGAAGAGCCGGTAAGAAACTCAACAGTTGCTTTTTTCAAAATAAAACTTAAAGTCAATGTATACATATAATAATAAACTTACTGAGCGAGTAGTTGTAAGTCCAAAATCACTTGTAGAATTTTATTATACATACGTGTACCTTGCCCGATAATATAATGTTTTTGCAATCAAGTAATTCCTACCGAGGAACAGAACTTCAAAAGTGTGAAAATAATTATATACATTTTGGACCTGTTCCGTGTAGTACGCCATAACAGTAATCAAATCAATAGTGCCCTGAAACAAAGATGTTTTATATAAAAATTTAATCATCACATTCAGTAGATCAGAGTTTTTTGTGCTAATAAATGCTAACGGTACGAATTATGTGTTTCTATCATCTGCCATGAACCAATAATCAAATGTACATGGTATTTAGGATTGAAGAAAGGAAGAAGGATTCAGTTCACCTTAAACTTATAAAAATTCAATGGCCTGAATTAGACATTTGTGTGAAGTTTTGTTTTGAAAAAGAGGTCTTTAACTTGATGTTATCAAAAGAAGATATTAAAATACTCTGGTTCCCACTTTCCGCTCATTTCCTGAGACAATGTAAATGATGTGTCGGTATTAAACTTATATAATTATACAAAACATAAATTTGATTTTAATACCCAGTCTAGTACTAGTTGTTTATCGAGAAGTTTGTATGCCGAGAGCGCGCCAAGTGTCACCTCTGGTAAGTAAACAAAGTGATCTAAGACTGTAACTAAGCCTCATTGGGTATTCACCGGCTCGTCCTAACGAGATATATAGCTCATACAAGCGACCTTGTTCATTGTTCATCAAAATATATGCTTTGTTATTCTCTAAATAATAAAGCGGTATGTGTTTATATTGTACGTGTATCGTGAAGTTGTGATCGTGTAACGTGTATCGTGAAGATGATATAAGAAATACAGTGCATATGAGAATTTAAATTATATATAATAGATTTATGAAGCAAGTGTGTTGCAGAACTAGTGGTGGGCGTGTATATCTTGTAAAGGTAAAAAAATATTATCATAGCTTTATGAAGCGTACAGTTTGTTGAGTAAATGGAACCGTGGCATTGGTTTCACCACTCAACATGTAATACTTGAGGCATTGCGTGTTGAGTGGTGAGCGTTGAGTAGTGGGAATATTAAGCGGAAGCTGAGGAACACAATGGGGTATCACTAGGTTCCCAAGTTCCCTTGGCCTACTCAGTCATGTGCAGGTAAATAAATAGAACGAACAAACAAATAGAGTAAAAGAAGGACCCTAGTGTCAATATTTCCTTGAGTGGGAATCAAATCCACAACCTGTCGGTTAAACACTTGTGCCGCTGCGCCACGACAAGCCTCTAGTTAAATGTTCATGTGTATATATTCATACAATACACTCAATAAAAATAAATAAAACAACCAGCGCGGTGTCTATCAGAGCGGAAGTCTATATAATTGTAACGCGATTTACAAAGTTTCAGCATCATTGGATTTGCTTGGCTCTGGGTCGTAGCTGTTTATTACTTTGTACTTAAATCAATTACGATGAAAGTAATTGATTTTAGTTATGTACAACAAAATGATTATTTTTTGTGATAGTAACGGCGCTTTTTTTTTAATTTTATTTAGTCACTCAGCTTCACGCTGTATCCCGCACATGGCAGTGAAGGCAGAGGGAACTTGGGACCTAGTGTTAAGACACTCCGTTCCTCTCTCGTTTCCCACTTTCCGTCAAATTTGAAGCATGGCGTGTTAAGTGGCGGAACTCTACGCCGCGTTTTGCCTACTACCAGATCGAAGAAATGAAAACATTAAATATCTGTATTTTGCAAAAACTTTTATTTGAACAATTATAAATGCAAAATCTAAAATTTGAATAAATGATGAATGTGAGCACTGTTCTCTCCAAGCTTCCTCCCAAGGACGATGTCTGTTTATTTAATATCTATCTTCTATCTGTCTCATCGTATCGTATCTTCGTTAGATTTCTTTTATATATTTGAGCGTTTTATCATATTTTTTTTTATAAATTTCCTTTAATGTTTATTTTTAATAAAAACATATTTCCTTTTTGTTTGAGTTATTTTTTTATTATTTTAAGTAATATTTGAATAATAGAGGCATATTTCTACATATTTATTAAAAGTTTAGAAATATGCCTCTATTATTCAAATATTACTTAAAACAATAAAAAAATAACTCAAACAAAAATAAGAAATACGTAATGTAAAAAAAGAAATATGTAATGTATTTTTACTATGTTTTAAAGTGTTATTCCACACTTAGGACAGAAAATTCTAAACTTACAATTTAAAAAGCGTATAAAAATTTTGAACGAAGCAGGATTTGAACCTGCGCCTCTGGAATACCGTTCCAGCGCTCTGACCAACTAAGCCGAGCGTTCTCACCGAGCTCCGTCAAAATTCTTATACGCTTGTTACAACTTATAAGAATTTCGACGGAGCTCGGTGAGAACAAATGGCTTAGTTGGTCAAAGCGGTATTCCAGAGACGCGGGTTCAAATCCTGCTTCGTTCAAAATTTTTATACGCTTTTTAAATTTAAGTTTAGTAATATGTAATGTAATTTTAGAAAAGCAAAATATTCGCGTGGTACTCAAACTTGCGGAAACCCTTAGAAATGATTTCTGATACTAATGAACACGTTCTTATCTTGATAAGATATACATTGAAATCCCGATACCCTTGTTATGGCATTTTTTTATATTGTCAGCATCTTTTTAGGGACATGTTTTTAATATAATTTTACTTTATCGACGTTTACACAAAGTGTAATACTAAGTAATGAGGTAGTATATCTGGGAACTATGTTTAGCAGAGACGGAAGATACGAAATGGATGTGGAAAGGCGTATTGCTGCCGGTAACAGAGTTAACGGTGTCTTAGCTGCATTGTTAAGACGGCGAAACGTCAGCATAGCTGCGCGTTTGGCCGTACACAATGCAGTGTTGGTACCGACACTATTATACGGCAGCGAAACGTGGGTATTACAGAAGAAGAATGCAAGAAAGATGATTACTGTAGAGATGCGATCTCTTCGTCGGATATGCAGAGTAAGCTTAGCTGATCGCATATCCAATTAAGAGATACACAGAACGGCAGGTACTAGCGTGGATGTCACAGTAAGAATATAAAAAACACAGTATCGACGATAATAGAGGAAGGTCACGTAAAAAGCATGAGGACCCGCCGGAAGGCATGTATGAAGAGGCTGATGACAGTGGACGAGGCGAAAGAGGTATGCCGAGGCCGTGGCGTTTGCCGCTCCGTTGTCTCTGCCTACCCCGCTAGGGATAAAGCGTGAAGATAAGTAAGTAAGTACACAAAATGTAAAAAAAATATATAAATATAAAAGAACTTGTGCTCTTTTTATTATAAGTATAGTGTCATTAAGTATTACGATAGTAGCAGCTACTCGTAGCATGTAGTCATCACACAGTGGAAGTTTGTGAGGCAATTTACACACAAGTACAGGGTTCTTACGCCTATGTATTGCGTCAGGAAACATTCGGGCATTATCTCTTAACGGGTGGAAAGGAAGGTTAAAGAGGCCGCACTGTCGATATGCCGAAAGACCGATGGCCGAATGACGAAGTGAGCGAGACTTGGTCACTAGCACGTTATAAGCCTATAAATAAAATGTTTGGCTCTGAAATAGCAATATACCTCTACTGGGATCATCTTTCATAACTTAAGGGCTTATTTAACGTGGATTAAAAATACAGGATACTTTTTAGTAGTAAAAAATAATGTAAAAATGATCGTCCAACATTGTATGAAAGTTTAATCTCAAGATTATGTTTTCTTTATAAAATGTTTTTGAAATTACAATGTTACTAATTTATTATTAATATAAATACATATTTTTTTTCTAAGCCACAACGAATTACGTTAGCACTTACCGCATGCTCCAAAGATTTATTCCACCGAGTGAGAGTCAAGCCTACAACATCTACGTTTACGGTCAGACCATGAAGCACCGCAGGGATAATCAATGACCTTCTATAATTAAAGTTAGTAAGGTAAGATCTCTGAAAACATTGGTTGGTATTTTACTCTACTCAGCTTCACGCTGTATAACGTTATAACGTTTATGAATTGGCTCAGTAATGGTGAAAAAATTATCAAGACTCTAAAATGAACTCACAGTAAAACATAAAAACCTACAATTTTCTGGCTGAAAAACCACAGGAAGCCCTTTAACGAACATAAGGGTCGGTGTGCGGAGTTACGGATTACTATTAATTAGTGTGTCGCAATGATCTAAGAGGCTTTTGAATGATCATCGTCGTAACTCGAGTGAACGATATAATTCGAAAAGTCAAAGTACGTCCTGTCATTGAAGCTAGAATTGTAGTTGTTGAATTGTATTGATTTTCATTATTATACACTAGCGTGTACTCGCAGCTTCGTCTGCGATACCTAATAAAAATAACAATGACTGAATGAAACATAACAGACTGTAAGTGCTAGAGGTCATTCTGACCGCAGGTACAGTGGTATACTTCGAAAAAATAATATATTAATATCTTATTTTCGAATATATAGTTGTAGAATAAAGCCTTCTTTATTAACTGAATTATCTAACGCAGAAGAAACTTTAACAAATACACATTTAATAAAAAATCACTTCACTATTTAACATAAATATAAATTAAACAGATTTAGCAAACTAGAAGACCTGTCGTAGCGCAGGCAGCGAGCTACTGTAAGCGATAGATTGTGGTTCGATTCCCACTTAAGGAAATAAAATATTTAATATTAACGGAAAACGTAACGTTAAGTACCGAGTTTTACGTAATGATTGACGTACTTTAAGTTTTATTTCTTTGTCTTATTTCCAGGAATGGGAAATGAGAACGTTTCGAATATCATATACTTTCCTTATATTTAGTTCTGTTATCTATTTCATTTTTTATATATTGATATTGTCTATAATATCCCACATAAAGTTAGAGAGATAGGGGGAGACTTCGGTTGACCAGTTTCTTCTATACTGCTGAAAGATCGTGTCAAAAGCATTAGGACCTTTCGGAGGGCATATATGATGAGGTGGGTCACAGTAAAGGAGGCGAGAGAGGTATGCTGATATCGTAGCGTTAATCGCTTCGTTATTTCTGGCTACCCTGCTAGAGATACAGCGTGAGGCTAAATATATCTTTCTTATATATAACCTAATAAGATCTATGATTCTCGGTAATATTCTTAAGTAGCATGGCATAAAATGTAATTAATTTTCATCAAAACGGAGTTGCATATTTCTCAGTGGCAAAGTTATAAAAAGTAAGTAAGCTTTCTTTGTATTTTAAGATGCTAGCTTTAAAAAGTCTGACGCGACTCGCTAACTTTTCAGTAGTTACGTTTCTAAAGTTACTCATTGTATTGAAAATATTATTTTAAAGAAGAGTCACTTTTATTTAACCTATTTTGAAAACAAGATATGATAAATTTCATCTATGTATGCATATGTGATTTAGTTTAGTCTAACTTTTGTCAATATATGGACGTTTAAACCTTTGTTAGTATATGAACGTAATCATAAAAATGCTACAAAATACGTCACGTGATTAATGGACGGCCCCTAAGACGAAACGGTGCTTTATCTTTCTATGAGATTCGTTGATTTTTTTTGCTTACTAGACGTTTTTGATGATTATGAATATTTGCTTATGAATACGTAGAATTACATGGATTCTCGGTGCTTCGTTGAAACTTACATTTAGGGTGACGAGCTCAGGGCAGTATTTAGGATAGGAAACTCTTAAACGTTTAAAATGCACTTATGTCGACTGTCCGAAGTCTACTCTACCTGACAAATTATTGAACTAGTGCCACCTTTGAAGTCATTAATTTACTCATAAATTTTCTTCCCTCGTTAAGTACAGGGCGCACGCTCGCCTGCAATTAATCGTCAGTCGGTATATCGTGTGAGTGACACCTCATTTATACTGTATATATTGTATAATTATAACTTTTTATAATGTAATTTTCTTATTTATTTTTTTATTATACGTAGTGTGTTCAAAAAGTATCGTGAATTTTGTGTTTTATTTTTAATTATTTAATTTTCGAAAAATTAAAAAAAAAAAATTGAAGTAAAATTCTTTTAGCGGCGTAGTGCACTTTTTTAGGAATGGGTAAAAAACTTCTAAACTCGCGTCAGGACACGTGACCTGTTTGAACATTCTTTAGACGGGGAGAATAAACAGTTGCCGCGGCGTAAGAATGGAAGTATCCCCCTCTCTTGCTACGGCGCGGCGAATTATGTCAAATGTAATGTTTGTGTACGATAGCGTTATAAATGAATATTGTATTCTACCTCATATATGAAACTACTTTCATACTGATAATTAAAATAATTTGTGCAAAATGATTCCATAATCATTTCAAAATATCAAAAATGCACAACGTTAATATTCAAATTTTCTTATCTTCTTCAGCTCCTCTTTCGATGTCATATTTATGTCACCAATCGTAGCGTAGGGAGGTTCTTTCATGGGCTTTTTCAGTTTCAGAAACAAGAAAAAGTCACAGGAAGCAAAAGTCAATCATTGTTCTTCCACAGAAGCGGACGTTTCTGGTGGATTGCTCCGTGCAAATTGCGCAAACAATGACGAACACTCAAAATGACCGAACTTAACGGTATAAATGAGAGACATGAGTACCAACATAACGCTACAAAGAAATCAATTCGAATATACATGCGTAACCCGCGAAAATTCAAAATTTTCGATACTTTTAGAACATACTTCGTATTTTACGCTGTTCTAATGTAATTTGAAATAGAAAATGTACACGAAGATTACGATAATAGTATACAGTTTGATTCTGGACGTTTTTTTTTAATGCTGGAGGGAAGTGTCGAAACGCCCCCTTCTCAGATTTGCGTCGGAATTCAAGACATTGCAGATTAACTATTTGAATTCAACATGGCGCTTTCTCTTCCCTGGGCTTAGCTTGAAGAGAAATTAAATCTGCGCCAACCGCATTTACAATAACTTACCCAATGCGCCCCTTAATTCATTTCTCTCTCAATTGTTGATAGACACATTGCTCGTCGAGCGGCGACACTGATCGCCGCGCTCGCTTGCCTCGTCACCAAAGCGAGGAAATAAAACATACTAAATATTTTACTTCTGTGAGTGATGATCGACCCAACGAACATCATGTCAGATATAATCTCACTGCGCCACGAAGGCTTTAAAACTATATTTAAATTTAATATTTTTATAATATAACGATCTATCAAACAATGATTGTAGTCAATTGTACCAGTCCACGTATCGGCTTTATGACACTATTTGATAGAGGATATTCCATATGAAATTGGCACATTTTCATAAAACAAACTAAGCTGCGAGAGAACAAGAAAACTACCGGCTAACCCAATTCTGATCACAGCATAAATAAAATGGATGGAGGAGTTTAAATATATTCTCTTATTCTCATAAAAGTTGGAATTTTTGTATTAATTAAGAATGAGTTAAGATTTTATCATCACATTTGCACTTATATTGATGATTCATGGTATTTTTTGTAAACGTTTTGCACAGTTAATGAAATAGACAAAGATAATCCAGCGTGTAGAGAAGAAGAAGAAGTCTCTTGCCGAAAATAGTTACCCAGCCTGTGCTGCAAGAGAAGCCCTTGCCGCTGACGATGTCCTCTCAAGCAGCCACGTAATGCTTGCCTGCTAACTCGTAAAGAAAAAAAAAAACATTATGATCAAACCTGCTCCATTGCGCTTACTGTCAGAGACTTCCCAATTAAGTCTCTAAGACGTTGTAGTATCTTAATGATATTCGGTATATTCAAAGTTTTTTTTCCCTAAACGGCATATTTTTACGAGATCTGCCAACTTTTATGGAGAAATGACAATTTCGCCACAAATCACTCGTTTACTTTATATGTAAAATAGGACTATATTATTTCGAGCAATGATTAGCATACTTATATAAATATGGGCACATAAAATGTTTTAAGTAGACAATAATTTTATATATTCCAAATATATTAGAAATTGCCGTGGATAATAAAATTTTATATAGAGAAGGTATATCATATTTTAAATGTTTAATTTCCTAGCTCTGATAATATTAAGATAAGACAAAGAGTTGCTTTAGGCTACAGGAGACACTTCATAACATGTGGACTTAATGTCACGCTTACGAGAATATTAAATATTTCTTCTCCTTGATAAATTGGACTTTGTCAAGAAGAAGAAATATTTAATACAATTAAATGATAATTGAGAATAAAAACACACGTTTCAATTTACAAACTGCTAGCAAGTCTCATTCAGGTCAGTTGAGTTCATTCAGTTGCTAGTCAAAGTCATCTATCTATTGCCCTTCGAAAGGTTTCAAGTGAACTTCATTGTCGTATATACGTTGTATAGAAAGGTTCATTCGTTGAGACAATAATGCTTACTTACGATGGGATAAAGCACTTTATAAACAAACTGTTTTTGCTTGAACTTCTATACTATACTAATATTATAAAAATTACAGGAAGAGAAGTCGAGGTCACGTTAAACATCTTACTTAAAAAATGTCAATCCTATTCTACGTCTATAATTAGACAATATTTGATAATATTAAGTTAAT
Organism: Eueides isabella; assembly: GCA_019049475.1. Lineage (NCBI taxonomy): Eukaryota > Metazoa > Arthropoda > Insecta > Lepidoptera > Nymphalidae > Eueides > Eueides isabella. The sequence continues at coordinate 859,965 of CM032398.1, read as the reverse complement.
TAATGGATATAAAACTAGAAAAAGAACATCACAACATTATATTTTAAATAAAGGTCAAGTACCTTTACTCCAGTGTCACTTAGTTTCACTCCTTGGAGTCATAATAATTATGTAAAAGTATTTTTTCGTCACTCGCTTATGTGACGCAGTTTAAATAGAACATTATTTATGTCTTAAGCCTATAAATAAAACGTTTGACTCTGAAATAGCAGTATACCTCTACTGGGATCGGATCTTTCATAACTTGAGGGCTATTTACCGTGGATTTAAAATATAGTATACGTTTTAGTAGTACAAAATAATGTAAAAATGATCGTCCAACATTGTATGAAAGTTTAATCTCAAGATTATGTTTTTTTTTTATAAAATGTTTTTGGAATTCCAATGTTACTAATTTATTATTAATATAAATACATACTTTATTTCTATGCCACAACGAATTACGTTAGCACTTACCGCATGCTCTAAAGATTTATTCCACCGAGTGAGAGTCGCTGCACTACAAGGATAATTATTGACCGTGGTTAAGTTGAGTACTTTAAATTATTTATTAAATCCATAACTTTTATTGTGATAATCCTAATGTTGCTTTTTAACTTCGCAAACTGGTAATTAAACTCGCAACTGGGATGTATCGTAAGTATACAACACACAGCTCTTTGTTAATAACCAAAAATCACAATTGTTGTATAGAGACAATCTTCAATTTTTATTATTGTTCCAATTTTTAGTATAATGTTAGAGAAAAATAAGAAATACTTCATAGATGATATGATGATATCAACCGTCTAGCTGTTACGGCTACTGAGATACAGCCAGGTGACAGACATACAGATGTCATTTTTGTAGGAAGTTTTTTAGTATACACTAAATACTTTGGAAATTAATTAAGTACACTTGATCCTTGAACAGATCTTTGTTTTTTGCATGTGTCATTATAAAACTCCATTTCCCACATTATAATTTGCTTCAACAATACAATAAATTATAACATGTTAAATAGATAAACTATTTTTGCAGATGTAAATGTTATAGGTATAGTGGATGTATCCACACCTCCCTGTAGGGAGTTCAAAGTACTCTCGGGGATATTATGAGGCAGAATGTAGGAGCAAATGGATTTAATACCAGATTTAAGTAAAAACATAGAGCAGCGTTATTTCAACATTTATTACTTTTAAAGCTTTTACGTCTTTGCAATTTACACGTAATACTTAAGTTACATTTAAAAGCGTAAGTTTCGTTGCATTAATTTGAATTGAACAGAACGTTTTAAAAGCACTTTATATAAAATGTTTAAATTTAAGCTCACAAATTAAGATAAATGAAGCCGTCGCTTTAATTATCATGATAAGTATTGGAAATACAAATAATGTTTAAGACACACCATTTTTTAATCCCCGATACAAAATAAAGGTTATTATAAGTTTGACGTGTCGTAAAAACGACGATGTAAAAATATTTATTATATACACCTTAAAGGCCGGCAACGCACGTGTAGCTCCCCTGGTGTTACACGTGGCCGTTGACGACGGTGATCACTCACCATCAGGTAAACCGTACACAAGTTTTCCTTGTCTTTTCCATAAGAAAAAACTATTTACTAAATATTTGTTTAATATTCAGTGAACAATACATCTATTTGAATGCGGTTTTAATAACTCTAAAGCCTTGGTTAGAGCTAAAAACTAAGCTATGTTTTATCAGAACTAGAATATAATTTTGCCAATATAAAGTACCTAGTTAGTAGTCGTAGGTATATTCTGTTACTCTAGTTTGAGACACTGCTTGTTGAATGACGGAACTCAACGTCGCGTACATATAGACTTGAGTAATAGAGAGTAAATTAAAATATTAAATATGCAAATGAAATATTTAATATTTTCATTTACTCACCTCACCTACATACTGCTACATCCACTCACCACGACCTTTACAGTTATATGCTCTTGTCTCTTCGCGACGACAGCTCTCTTAGTGAGTGTTATTAGATAATTTTATGAACCCGTTGAAATTTCAGCGTATTGAAGGAGGTATCGTAAGGCTTTATGAAATGCATTATGTTTCATGCAGAGTTTAATCCGAGGTGAAACAATGAATTCGGTTGTTAAAATTTAAAGACGGTTTCGTTATACTACTGTGAGTAATTCAATTTTTTAGACGTATTTGTTAGACGTAATAGAAAATAATGACAGCAAAGACGTTTCATAAAATGTCATTATAGGTTCATTAGGTTTACGATATCGTGCGTTGCCTGGGGACTACACTACTACGAGTATATGCAGCTTGCAGCTAAATTAAACGTTACATATTACTTTTTATTCGGTTTTACACTGTATCCCCTCACATATGTGTAGTAATGTACTTGTAGATGTATGGGAGGACAGAGGAAAATTGGGTACCTAGTGACACTCCGTTCCATTCTCTACTTTCCGCCGAATATAAGGCATTATGTGTTGAGTGGCGGAACTGAACAGCGCTCTTTGCCTTGATACTAGAGAGAGCAACTGAAAACATGAAATATTTAAATTTAAAATATTAAATATATAATCTTCAAGTGGGTATCGAACCCTCAACCTTGCGTCTTCATACATACGGTACATGCTTCTGACCCTGTGCCACAACAGGCCTTTATTATCTTCTTACTTGTCTAATATGGTTTGCAGCTCTCCTTTTTTTGTATCGTAGGGTAAGCATAGGAAACTTAGTACGTTACGGAAGTCCATTCCCCAATCCCAACCGAAATAGTCAAAAATCAAATGAAGTCATTCTTCTGAGTGGGATTGAAACGGTGACTATCGAACTTACAGTCAGATACTATCCCACTGCTACGACGGGTTATTTATTTTTTATTGTTGTAAAATACCATTAATTTATAAATATTTCAAAATACTCGTTCTATTGAAATAGATTTTTGATGATAACGAAAAAAGGAATAATAATAGAACTAGTGAAGTAACAGTATTTTAAAAATAACTACAAGGGTTATTTTTAAAATACTGTTAGTTTCATTAATAATGGGCGACATGGAACCGGCATTGAACGAAGGTGACATATTTATTATAATTTTTGCACATAGACCATAGACAAGAGAAGGCCAGAGATAATCTTTTCATAGCATAATTTTATAGCTTTATAACAGATTATAGCAATTGGAAAACAGCAACAGCAAAATGCCTTTTTAAGCTTATAATATTTACTAATTTATATTAGAGGGCATATTGACACATGGGTACAAGGTAAAGTGTGGCGTTGAGGTCTTTCATTGCTTCGTTCACGCATTGCCTCGAATTTAATGTAAAGTGGGAAACGGAACGGAGAGTCTTTACGCTAGATTTTTAAGTTATCTCAATCAATTATTCCTATTTTATAATTCTCATTAATAATATATTCTATTACAATGTGTTATGATTCTCTTATAATGTCGCCGTACATTTCTATTGCAACAAAGTTCATGAGCGTAGTTTAATAACGCACTTTACCGTTTCAGAACTCAAAACGAAAGTTATTTTGTATATAAAATGCCACTACATTGTTGTAGCCTCTAAAATTACTAACCTAAGCAAAACAATTCCTACAAACGCACAATCTGTCTCACGATAATTATTGTTCTGGTGAAATGAAACAAGGATATTAAATAACATAATGAATGAGTCGCATATAGCGCTGTGCAGTGAACTGACCGCAACCGTAATGAAACACAACCGCCTCTAATTACCTTATTATGTACTAGCGACGGCTCGCAACTTTGTCTACGTGTACTACCATATTATTTCCATTTAACTCAACTCAGCTTCACGCTGTATCCCACATGCACATGACAGGGTAGGTAGAGGGAACTTGGGAATCTAGTATTAAGACAAACCGTTCCACTTCCGTTCCCACTTTCCACCGAATTTTGAGGCATGGCGTGTTGAGTGGTGGAGCTCAACTCAACTTTTGCCTTGTACCAGAGCGAAGAAATGAAAACATTAAATATTTAAAATGAAAATATTAAATATTTTATTTCCGGGAGTGGGGTTCGAACCCACAACCTGTCGGTTACAGTCACACTACGTGAAGCTGCGCCACGACAGGTCGACATAGTCGTTGTTAGAAGCTCCAAGTGAACAGCAGTGTTCTCTTTATTCACTTATTCAAATTTTTTATTTTGCATTTGTAATTTTGCTTAAATAAAAGTTTTTGAATACAGAAATTCCGCAAACATTGTATTTATATGTTATGTTTTAAATTATGACACTAGTTTATTATACAGAAATTGCGAGAAAAAGTGAAGGAGACCGAAGGGTTTATAAATAAAAATATTTCTTTTTTAACTTATAACTTCAGAAGCTTGTATTCGAATTTGAAGCAATGCTTGGTAATTGGCGGATCTTAACTTAGCGTTTTGTCTTTGATTGTTTACTGCAAATTGTTTTGTATTATTTACTACAAAGGAAAACTAAAGATTTTCGTTCGTCTCGTAATTCCCGAATTTAAGACGATCTTTATATATTCATTATATCAAATAAAAACCAAATTAAATTCATCCAGTTACATTGTCACACTTCGTTCACTAAAATACGTACATATATAAGACTTTCTCAGTTCCTAAGTAACTTTTGCCTACCCTGCCATGTGCCGAATACAGCGTGAAGCTAAAAAAAATGTTCTACATTACAATTTAAGAAAAATTGTAAATAGTCGCTCGTGTAATTTATTAATGATTTTATAAATAATGACACGCCTTGAGAATAAAATGCTCGATTTGATTTATTTATATGAAATCATTATCACTAATAAACAATTGCTTTGTTTTTAAATGTCTTGTTGAGTTTTTTGCACCGGTTCTGCTCAGGTCTGACGCAGTAACTTTAGTAAACCGGTGGTAAATTTTTTGACGTTCAAGAAACGAAGCTTGTAACTTCTTATTTTTCATATAATATTTGAATATTGAATATTAATTTTGTATTTTTTATAACTTTAGTTTAGTCCATTGTCCTGCAGAATTTATTCAATTAATAAATACTTACTTTTAATAAACTCTGTCAATATGGCGTCAGTTATAGAAACGTAACAGACAATTTCCGGTCAAAGAGCTTTACAGGGATTAAGTGGACTCAATCTCTCATAAATACGGTCGGAGGACAACTTCCGTACAGTACGTCGGACTTAAAATGTAATAATAAAATATACCCCTACGTATATGTACACACATGTACTTGGCTGCAATTACTGAAGCCAAGTACATGTGTGTACATATAAGTTTTTTCGTTTCGTTCTTAAAACACCTACGGGTAATTTTTATAAACTAAGATAACCTTTTAATGGATAATATATAATTTAGTCTCTCAGTATTGTTTAAGTACGTGGTAATAATATTTCATGACAAACAATACATTTTATTATTTTTATATGGCGGATCCTAGGAAGTATTTCTTATTTACCATTCTTATTTATTATATATAAAATAACTCTACTTTTATATAAAAATCTTTGTTTAATCGTAATTCATTATTTATTTCACTTGAATGATTAAAAAAAAGTTATATTAACAACATATTTTAATTTTTAACCATTTTAAACTGTAAAAACTATTAAATATTATACTAACGGAACGCCATCCAGCGCAAATATGCAATTCTGCATATTAATTTAAAAAATTTTATTTTATTTTACTAATTTCTAATAGATCAGACAAATAAATAATGAAGCCATGGTGTTGAGTACACACAGCATCTGACAAAAAACTATAAGAATAAATAAGTCTGTTCCCATTCGGGAGTTTTTTTTTATTTCCCCGCTTTGGTAACAAGCCAAACTTATCATGACACAAAGTTTGACATGCAATATTCAAAAAAATGGTAGAGCGTGGGTAACGGAGTGTTCTAACATTAGGTACTCTCTATCAATCCTACTCTACGCGGAATAAACCGTTAAACTAGAAAAGGCGACCAAGCGGGGAGTTCCTTGAGTTCCGTTATCTTTACAAAACGTAAATGCCGTATAATGGGTGAAATATTTTGAAAAATCCTATTATATTACATTATTTTTTGTATCTTACCTTAAAAGCCACCACATATAACCTTAGAGGTGACCGGGAGGCTTTATTTGCACACTTTTCACCGCAATGATAGAAACGAAAAAACAACATTAAAATCAATTAAAAATAAAAATACAATTGTAAATCATTTTTATATTTCTTCATTAAACAACTTTATTATACAATCGCATTATTTATTAAGTAAACGTTTTGTAACTCTAATTGGAAACGTTTATTTTCATTTGCAATATTTATTATATATAGATGGGAAATTTCTCTGTTTGTTATACTTATATTCCAGTACAACGTATGTATAAGTCATTTATAAGGTTTTTAAAGTGTATTCCACACTGTGGGTAGGAAAATATTTTTAAATTAATATGCAGAATTGCATATTTGCGCTGGATGGTGTTCCGTTAGTATAATATTTAATAGTTTTTACAGTTTAAAATGGTTAAAAATTAAAATATGTTGTTAATATAACTTTTTTTTAATCATTCAAGTGAAATAAATAATGAATTACGATTAAACAAAGATTTTTATATAAAAGTAGAGTATGGCTTCAGTAATTGCAGCCAAGTACATGTGTGTACATATAAGTTTTTTCGTTTCGTTCTTAAAACACCTACGGGTAATTTTTATAAACTAAGATAACCTTTTAATGGATAATATATAATTTAGTCTCTCAGTATTGTTTAAGTACGTGGTAATAATATTTCATGACAAACAATACATTTTATTATTTTTATATGGCGGATCCTAGGAAGTATTTCTTATTTACCATTCTTATTTATTATATATAAAATAACTCTACTTTTATATAAAAATCTTTGTTTAATCGTAATTCATTATTTATTTCACTTGAATGATTAAAAAAAAGTTATATTAACAACATATTTTAATTTTTAACCATTTTAAAGTGCAAAAAACTATTAAATATTATACTAACGGAACGCCATCCAGCGCAAATATGCAATTCTGCATATTAATTTAAAAAATTTTATTTTATTTTACTAATTTCTAATAGATCAGACAAATAAATAATGAAGCCATGGTGTTGAGTACACACAGCATCTGACAAAAAACTATAAGAATAAATAAGTCTGTTCCCATTCGGGAGTTTTTTTTTATTTCCCCGCTTTGGTAACAAGCCAAACTTATCACGACACAAAGTTTGACATGCAATATTCAAAAAAATGGTAGAGCGTGGGTAACGGAGTGTTCTAACATTAGGTACTCTCTATCAATCCTACTCTACGCGGAATAAACCGTTAAACTAGAAAAGGCGACCAAGCGGGGAGTTCCTTGAGTTCCGTTATCTTTACAAAACGTAAATGCCGTATAATGGGTGAAATATTTTGAAAAATCCTATTATATTACATTATTTTTTGTATTTTACCTTAAAAGCCACCACATATAACCTTAGAGGTGACCGGGAGGCTTTATTTGCACACTTTTCACCGCAATGATAGAAACGAAAAAACAACATTAAAATCAATTAAAAATAAAAATACAATTGTAAATTATTTTTATATTTCTTCATTAAACAACTTTATTATACAATCGCATTATTTATTAAATAAACGTTTTGTAACTCTAATTGGAAACGTTTATTTTCATTTGCAACATTTATTATATATAGATGGGAAATTTCTCTGTTTGTTATACTTATATTCCAGTACAACGTATGTATAAGTCATTTATAAGGTTTTTAAAGTGTATTCCACACTGTGGGTAGGAAAATATTTTGAAATTAATATGCAGAATTGCATATTTGCGCTGGATGGTGTTCCGTTAGTATAATATTTAATAGTTTTTACAGTTTAAAATGGTTAAAAATTAAAATATGTTGTTAATATAACTTTTTTTTAATCATTCAAGTGAAATAAATAATGAATTACGATTAAACAAAGATTTTTATATAAAAGTAGAGTATGGCTTCAGTAATTGCAGCCAAGTACATGTGTGTACATATAAGTTTTTTCGTTTCGTTCTTAAAACACCTACGGGTAATTTTTATAAACTAAGATAACCTTTTAATGGATAATATATAATTTAGTCTCTCAGTATTGTTTAAGTACGTGGTAATAATATTTCATGACAAACAATACATTTTATTATTTTTATATGGCGGATCCTAGGAAGTATTTCTTATTTACCATTCTTATTTATTATATATAAAATAACTCTACTTTTATATAAAAATCTTTGTTTAATCGTAATTCATTATTTATTTCACTTGAATGATTAATAAAAAGTTATATTAACAACATATTTTAATTTTTAACCATTTTAAAGTGTAAAAACTATTAAATATTATACTAACGGAACACCATCCAGCGCAAATATGCAATTCTGCATATTAATTTAAAAATATTTTCCTACCCACAGTGTGGAATACACTTTAAAAACCTTATAAATGACTTATACATACGTTGTACTGGAATATAAGTATAACAAACAGAGAAATTTCCCATCTATATATAATAAATGTTGCAAATGAAAATAAACGTTTCCAATTAGAGTTACAAAACGTTTACTTAATAAATAATGCGATTGTATAATAAAGTTGTTTAATGAAGAAATATAAAAATGATTTACAATTGTATTTTTATTTTTAATTGATTTTAATGTTGTTTTTTCGTTTCTATCATTGCGGTGAAAAGTGTGCAAATAAAGCCTCCCGGTCACCTCTAAGGTTATATGTGGTGGCTTTTAAGGTAAGATACAAAAAATAATGTAATATAATAGGATTTTTCAAAATATTTCACCCATTATACGGCATTTACGTTTTGTAAAGATAACGGAACTCAAGGAACTCCCCGCTTGGTCGCCTTTTCTAGTTTAACGGTTTATTCCGCGTAGAGTAGGATTGATAGAGAGTACCTAATGATAAAACACTCCGTTACCCACGCTCTACCATTTTTTTGAATATTGCATGTCAAACTTTGTGTCATGATAAGTTTGGCTTGTTACCAAAGCGGGGAAATAAAAAAAAACTCCCGAATGGGAACAGACTTATTTATTCTTATAGTTTTTTGTCAGATGCTGTGTGTACTCAACACCATGGCTTCATTATTTATTTGTCTGATCTATTAGAAATTAGTAAAATAAAATAAAAATAAAAAAAAAACAGACAAGTCACAATTATATAAAGATAAATTAATATTTTAATTCACAAATAATGAGAGTGAGTGAGTGATTCACAAAATAAGCTTTTTCAAAAACGAAGTATGTTTGTTCCAACCCATGCGGATAATGAAATTGTGTTCAGTTTGTCACGAGTATCGAATACAAATGTGATTACCAAAGTTTTGACGTGACTATAGATCATGACGCTTTAACGCGAGTGACGCTCGCTAAGTACCTACTCGTGTAAACTTATCAATTTATACAAATCTTTGACTAAATTTTCTATTTTATATGTGGCTATATTATATTATATATGTTTTATATGTTTTATATGTAAGGCAATCGTGGTGCTACCACGATAGCACAGACACAGATTGCAAATGCGGTGGACTTTTCTAAGAATCATTGGTTAATTAATTTGGTCTCCACAACGCTACATATATACATAGACGTGTATGTAGACTGATATATACATTACACTCCTCAACTCATTAACAACCGCTCAGCATCAACCACTCTGCGGATTGACACCAACACGACTATGGAAATGTAACAGGCGTATTTCATTTTATATTATGTACACATTTATATATTTAGTTCGAAATAGAGATTCAATTTAACTTCACAGAAAAAAGTTTTAAATTATACAACCACATTTATTAACCACGACTATGCAGTAGTTACAAAGTACACAGTAAGAATCTGAATTAATCATCTGAAAGCTCACACTATGTCCCTCACATTGCAGGTGGCAGAGAGACCCTAGCGTTAAGATTCTCCATTCGCCACGCACCGACCAATTGTAGAGACATTGCCGTGAGAGCAATGAAGTGAAAACTACTTATACCTCCGATTGAGTAACAAACCCACACCTGACGCATTTGTAACATTGTAGTTTATAAATGTACTTATATATGTAACTTGTACAAAGCTATTAATTTACATGAACCTGTAGTTACAAAGCTCAGTATGAGTTAAATGTTTTTGTTATTCCAAATTACGGACCGATGTTAAACTCCACGCTGCAAGCTCCGGTACTAAATCCAGCGTACTTTGCTAGACAGTTAGCAGACTAAAGGAAAATTAATGTTGTATATTTTAAGTGGATTCTGTTTTTACTATTTACTTGTATAACTAAGATTAAGTAAATTCTAATTTCCCGCATATGTATAGTAGGATTGATGGACAGTATCCGGTTTACTCGGTTTCTTTCTATGTGAAACTCAATGCCGTGTTTGCCGTGTTGTTACCAGAATAAAGAAAGGTAAATTAATTTATTTTCTCGAGTGGGAATCCCCACAACCGTCGCGTAAACAGTCAAATGATGTTGATACAAATGCTGGCGCATAGTGACTAATTCCGTGAACGTAATATTCAAGAGGGATTCTAGTGCTTAGATATTTTCCGCTTCCGGCTTTTTAAATTTGATTCAGTGGCATGAGTTGAGTGGCGGAACTCAACGCCGCACCTTACCTCGTTCCATGAAAATGAAATTATTTTATATTTAATTTCTTCAAGTGAGAGTCGAACTCACAACCGCGCTACGGTCACGCGGATTTTCATTGAGACACGACTGGACTAAAATCTTTTTTGTGTTTTTCTAATAGTTACTAGACTACATCTTTTAGGAGAATTAATACTTTTGGCACAGCGTGTGACTGTGGGGAACGGAACGAAGTGACTTAACACTAGGTTCCTAAGTTCTCTTAAATAATTAACTTATAAGTACTGAGATCTGGGTGAGGATGTTGGCGACGGGTGATGTGATAGCACACTATTATATTTGAGAATATAATAGCGTATTGATAATACTCTTCCATTTATTGTGATCAATCTGTTCCTTTCTTTTTGTACTTTCCACCAAATTTCAGGTAAAATTTATCGTCGTGCTTTGACTTGTTTCCAGAGCGAAGAAATGAAAATATATCCTCAGGGCCTTTTATAATAGAAACCCGTTTCGGCGCCAGTGATGGTTTGGTTTATATTTAATAGGTGTTATATAAACTCATTTCTCATACAAGAACTAGTAGCGTAGCGAGACCCGGACGACCACGCACGTACATCGTACAGTAATATATATTCCGGAAACATTACGAAGGGAAGTAAATTACTGGAGACAAAGACTTCTCATACAAGTATAATGAATAGCTCCGGTCGCCGCTCCGTCCACGAGGACGAGGACGAGGACGAGGACGAGGACGGACTACCAAGGAAGTACACATTTGGTGAAAACACTCTATAGAAAATATAAAGAAAGAATGCTTTATGAACAAATATAAGAGTTATTTATGATTGTCTCTTTACTTTCAATGGAAATTAATATTACTTTCGTATTTCGTTTCGTTTCTTTATGGTTGTAGTGAACTACTACTATGTGTCTTTAGCTAAATTGAAATGTCGTAATTTTACTTCAGAAAAATAAAATATTTTATTTATTTACCGTAGCGTTTGGTGCTCCGTTCTCTATGTCTACCCCGCTAGGGATATAGCGTGAAGCTAAGTAAGTAAGTAAAAATAATATAACATGTTAAAATGTTAATTTATTTGACATAAAATAAATTTACATATTTCGTGAAGTTTGTATGACATACAATTATTAATTCAGTCTCATATTGATTACCCATTTTAGGCCATTCACGTTTAGGACGATGGAATTAAAGAACTTTTCAAGGGTTAGCTTTGTTATAATCCACAATAATTCTTATAATTGAATGACTTATATTAATAAAATACCACATTTACTTCAATATTTTGACGTCGTGGCGCAGAGGCGTAAGGGTGCAACTGTAAACGAGAGAGGTAGTGGGTTCGATCCCCAGTCGAGGAAATGAAATATTGAATATTCTCAAAATTAATATTTAGTGTTTTGATTTCTTCACTCTAGTAATAAGACAAAGCCCGGTTAGTTCCCAATTCAACACTGCAATGCCTCGAATTCGGCATATAACGATTTGAGGAAGGGAACGGAATATCTCAACACTAGGTTCCCAAGTTCCCTCTGCCTATCCTGCCATGTGCAGTGGCAAGTGGGGCAAAAAAATTAGCTTCATTTAAAAAATAAATACATACAACACGACTACAGAAATTATATACCCGATATACGGTATTATAGTAGCTCGTGTGAAGAAATATGAGGTAATACGTTACGTCACCTGCGTACGAACGATATGTGCAATAAATCTGTTCAATGTGCAGGTGTGAGTCTACAAATTGCAAAGTTTAAATGTATCACCCACCACGCCGAACGTGCTCTGAGCGGGTGCTTTATGTGAACTACTGAACTACAAATGACTGACAATGTATTTAATGCGGAACTTATTATACTATACATTTTTCGAAGAGAAGTAAAATATTTAACTTGAATCTCTTAACTTAGAAATAAATTAAAAAATATTCCGATATCCAATAAAGTGCAGTACTCTCCACGCAATGTTTGTGTATTACCACTCGGAGAAATTAATGGTTTTACGTTTTACTACTGAACTACAAACAAAATGACTATGAATTTGATGCGCGAGGGGGAACTTATTATACTGTATATTTTTCGAAAATAAATTATAATATTCCGATATACAGCGCAGTACACTCAACGCAATGTTTGTGAGCTCTATTCTCACTTGGGGAAATGAATGAGTTTAATTTTCCCAAGACAAAGTGTAATGATAACTTCTGCAACCAGTTGAGTCCATCCCATCACATCCAACTATAAAGAGAAGATCTTTAAGTTATGTACTCTATATCTTCTACCACCAATATTTGTAGCACCAAACATTAGCTTATAGAATCCAATTTACAAGAGTATCTCTATAATACTAAAACGGTAACTGAATGTAAGTAAACATATATATGTTGAGGCGATGCGAGTGTCGTCCTCGCAACTTCCTTACTTGATGTTTCAGGCGTGCGGTACTGTGATAGGCGACGCGATTAGTTGCACTAGTCAATAGTACTAATCCTTAAAGCTGTATCAACCAGAGTACAATAACGTAGTGCCAAGACACTCCGTTCGCCAGTGTCACTCTAACTATCGAAACATCGATAGTTGAGTAATGAAGATTAAAAGCATCGCTTTGTCTTGTTAGCAAAGCGAGGAGTTCAAGATAACTAACTTAGTTCAATAATTGTAAATCGAACGTACAACCGATGCTTTCATAATTGTACGCTGTGACGTTCCGGAATGACGGCTCAGTTCATCACTTTCTATTAACATTTAAGGTTAAAGGATTATAGTTATTAAGAACTTATAATATGAATATTAATTATTGAAAGTTCAGTACTAATTAGTCAGATGTAGACGTCTAGACAGAGTTAGTAACATAATATATCAACACGTACCAGAACATGTGTGTAACATTTATTGTTCATGTATCGCTCATTTAGTTATATTGATGCTGAAACTGAAATAGTATCCTCAGACAATTATCATCGTAATTAGAATAGAAATAAGATTTATGCAATGTTAGAAACATTTCTTGACTTACTAAGAGTATAGTGATGTCGCGTTGTAAGTACAGGAAGTTTAGTGAAACCATGGCGTTAAGTAGCGCTAGTAAGTATTTTAAATATTTTAACAAATTATATGCAATTTTAAAACAAATTCTTCAATTCAAGAAATAAAAAAAGTAAATATAAGAAAGAAGTAAGTATTTAACCAACGCCAAAAAAACTAACGAATTCAATTCTTAAATATTATGTGACCCTTGACTACAAAAATAATGTTCACAAATACTACGAGTATGATGAACTTTTAAAACAGTTCTGCCATGACGATACAATGTTTCATCAATTTCATTTTTCCCTGCACGCTAAGGGTTGGGGGAGGACACGGCACGACACAATGAGGCTTACAATAGCGATTTGTAAGTTAAAACGCTTATTTTTATAAATAACAACATGTATTTCATAATTTTTATGAATTCTCTACAATAGCGATACTCCCGTACAGGATGTGCTTGAGCAGTCGGGATCATGTTATTAGATAGCTGTTACGTGATGAAGTTCAATTTTACTTTTCCATCGTGTTTTCATAGATTGAATAAGATTTTTTATATTTTTGCGAATTTCTTAGATCTACCTAATTTTTACTTAAGTGCTATTTACTTTTGATAAAGCGCTCTAACGGTCTGAAAACGTTGAAAATAAATTAGATAATTATTGTCTCAACATTTTTTTGCTTTTTACACTGAAATTTTCTTCGAATACTATTTCATTAAATAGAAAATGTTTTCAAAAGTTTATGATATTTATATAATGAAAAACCATAAACGAAATAATATGAATCAAGATCAAGCAACAAAATGAATCTTTGAAAGTATAAAAACAGAGACGAATGTATATGATGTGTACTGACGATATGATTGCTAAAATACAACGACAGGTTAATAGAAAACTTACAGCAAATAAAAAAAATATTTTCATGTTTAATATGATAGTGACTAAAAACAACAGGTCATTACATCGCGTGTTTGTTTAGCGCTTACTGCACACAGTCCGTTACGAGTGTACGTCGGACATTAATAAATTAAATGAAGGAATGGTAAAGTAAGAGCGGGTAGTGTGGAGGGTGGTCGTATGACTGACAGACATGGAAGAATAGGTTAGATAAAACTAATAATCTACAAATTACATGATCTTACATTAAAGCTTGGAATGTTGCCTCGGACTTGCGACCACAAGTGTAGACATCAGAAGCCTCTTTACAAATCCTCTTTGACATCGAAAAAACTTTTTTATCACAAAATTGTATATTTCGATCCACTATGCATATATAAAATACAAGACGCTGTACAACGCTCGTACAATAATGTGGATTTCGTAAACACTTAGCGCAGGCTCTCGGGACTACTCAATAAAATATTCATTTCATAGAAATTCGATTTTATATGAAACTAGTGCTCTACAGTGGTCCTTTGTAAGCCATAAAGAATAAAAGCCAAGTTGTCTGTATTGATTGTATACTGATACATATATCATACAATATCTTGTACTGTATGTAGGCAGAGCAAGTTCACTAAATTTTAAGACACGCCGTTCCTAACTTACTACCCGAAGTAGGGAACATTGCGTGTTCACTGACTGAGCTTATATATTAAAACCTGATATACTTTCTGTATAACTCATTTTATTACTCGTTTCTAATTCAACGGTAAATAGAAGATAAAGGTTTTATTCTCCACTTTGAACATTTTATGTAACCATATAAAATAAATAAATTAGAATGCTAATCATAACTCGGAATATTATTGTCTCTTTTACATATAAAGTAAAGAAATAGGCTTGCGGGAAAACAGGGAGGATAGTATAATTTTGGGAAATATCGAATAGTCACCTCGGGTATATGGTGTTCAAATGTTAGTTCTTCAAATATGAATCATTGCGTGTTGATTGGCGGAACTCAACGCCTTTGTTTTATTACCAGAGCGAAGAAATGGAAATATAAAATATTGGATTTAAAATATTAAATATTTTATAGAAAATTTCAAAAAATGTTTCTCTTCTTTGAGTATGAATAGTACTCACAATCCGTAGTTTACATTCATACGCTCGTACCGTTGCGCCACAATAAGCATAATCAATCAATATATTTCGTAATTTTTGTTTTATTTTCAATCGTGAGGTTGACCTCTCCTCCTGGATCTTACGAAGAAATTTTGTTAACACAGTTTGCCATTTTGCACCGAGTAGGGCGGAAAGAGTACTCTGTGTTCAATAAATCGTAAGAATTACGGGGCTACTTGAGTGGATGTTGTCGGTGGCAAGGCGTACTCTGCAGGACTCGAACTTAGGCTTGCTGCCGTAGAACGGATTGAGAAACTGTTTTCGGCAACAAACTAGTCTTTTAAATGTGGATTATTTTTGCCTTCTTGGATAACTATGCAAAATACATAAAAAAACTTTACTTCTGAAATAAAACTGACGTGCCATGGTAATTGTAATTTATTGTGATTAGCTGTGAAGTATGTAAAAAAACCTTAACAAAAATCTTATTTGTTCTTTAGAAACATTCCATTATATATTTAGTTTTCATTATAACTTTAGTAAAATTGCTTCTTTGCGGGAATGTTATAAAAAGTACGTAAACTTTCTATATATTTTAAGACATAATTTTTAAAGAGTCCGACTTTACTCACTAACTTTGCCTCGGTACTTGTTAGAGTCAATTTTTAAGGCTTTATGAAAATTATTTGTTTTTATAGAAAATATGTATTTAAGGAAGAATTTCTTATTTTTAAGTTATTTTTAAAATAATATATGATCAGTCTGTTCTTAACTTACCATAAAATATTGCAATAAGCAACAATACCAACATAAGGAAAAGCATAGTTTAGTTTCTAGCGTCATGGATACCAACAGATATGCTGTAAGCGATATATTACGATATACTACAGAAAAATAAAATAAATGCGAAAAAACAATATTCTGAAACAGTATAAATTTCTCCATCACCCAAGTACATTAATACACCACCACATCATCTGTCAGGGTAAAAATATATTATCGCAAAATATTTAATGCTTTCATTTTTTTTACCGCGCTTTGTTTTTTCACCTTTTCACGTAATACGGTGACAAGTGGAGAACGGAAGTGGAACGGAGTGTCTTAACACTAGGTTCCCAAGTTTCGTCTGCCTACCCTGCCGTGTGCGGAATACAGCGTGAAGCAAAAAAATATATAAAACTTTACCACTCAGACAAAATCTGTAATATAACAAACAGAATATATTTTTCACGTGTGAATATAATTATTATATATGTGAATACTTTAAGATCGTAATTAAAAACAACTAATTGAAAACTAAGTAAACTAGGTACCATCTGTCATTCTTACTATAGATATGTTAAAATTGGAATATACCTAGATATTTAAGAATTCTTGAATACTGCAGCACTATTTGGAGACTCACTATACTTCAGGTTCTTAGAGTATCGAACGAATTCAAACAAGATTTCTATGGCACTTAGCTAAATTTGAAGGAATCTCTGAAAGCATACCTTCCTATAAAGATAGAACCCAATATTTTAAAATGTAAACATTAAGCGAATTATTAGTTCAACTCTCCTCACCTCTTGTCGTTAATCAATTTTAAAATTCCTTCTAAGTATCCGGAAAACCCTGTATCACTCTTCCAGCCTCCGATGCGCAGAACCGTATCGGGCTCTAACTCTCCTTCTCCCTGTTTATGCCGCATAGTTTAACTGGAGAATGAATACTCTGCGAAAATTGATATTTTTTGGGAATCATTTAGAAAAATTAGGAGTAAGCTCACATAAAGCATGTTAACAAAAACTTTGTGTACCTATTTTTTGTCAATTTACTTCTCAGCACTGTCTTGTATGTATTGTTTTTTGTTCCGGTTCTGTAAAAAGGACAAGTTTACTGTAACATATATTGATTTCAACCTATTTATCACTTCAATATTTGCCTGTGGTGTTTATCTACCTACATATAGTTCTATATTTATTTCTTAGTGTTAATAGACCTTTTTTACGACGCTGTTCTGATTAAATGTGATATGTGATAAATATTAATTCTAATTCTCAAATTCTAGAAATATTCTATAAAATAATAACCAGTTCAACTAAAAAAAATAACATTAGTTTGTCCTTAGTTCGCTAATTCTTTTGCAAAGTATACTGTATGTAGATTTGGAATAACAAAAACTCTTGCTACAATACATTTAACTTAGCTAAGCTTTGTAGTCACTGGTTTATGGAAATTCGTAGCTTTATACAAGTTACATATTATATATGTAAGTATATTTATACACTTATATATTGAGGCCTGTCGTGGCGCAGCGGCACAAGAGTGTGACTGGGTTCGATCCCCAGTCGAGGAAATGAAATATTTAATATTTTCAATTTAAATATTTAATGTTTCATTTCTTCGCTCTGGTAATAAGGCAAAGCGCGGCGTTGAGTTCCGCCAACACGCAATGCCTCAAATTCGGCGGAAAGTGGGGAACGGAAGTGGAACGGAGTGTCATAACACTAGGTTTCACTTCCGTTCCCTCTGCCTACCCTGCCTAGTGCGGGATACAGCGTAAAGCTGAAAAAAAAAAAATATTTATACACTAGCAGTACTGTGTCCAGTGTCGATAAAAGAGACAGTTGTGGGTTTATTTCACACTCTGGGGAATAAAAGATTTCCAGTTCCACTAGGCGCCCTCTGTCTCCTCTGCATAGACGAGATGCAGCGTGAAACTATAAAAAATATGATTATTTATGTATTTAGAGGTTTCAGATGAATTAATTCAGAGTTAGAACATTATGTCCAGCTCCCAGTGCATAGCTTTGTACTAGATAGTCGTGGTTATATAAATTAAAACTTTTGTCTGTGAAGTTAAACCTCACCTCCATTTCTAAGTACATACATTTGTTGTTTTACATATGTATACAAACTGCGTTTGTTACATTGTGTTATCATGGAAGTGTCGATCCGATTTGCTGAGTACTTTTTAAAAAAATACTGATCACCTACGCAACACATAGGAGGGAAATGTATTTATCAATCTGTATATGTATGTATGCAATTTAATAATTTCGTTGATTGTCGATCATTAACGATTGGTCTTAAACTTACGGTCATCTTTATTTTATTTACTTTAATAAAAACGCAGTGCTGAGACCGATAAGTGTTGTATACTTCTAATACAAATAATCACAAAACAATAAAAGATGTATTCTTAAATTAATATTTTGATGAAAATCTGTTTTTGGTTATATACGAGTACAAGTAGTAATTGAACACACATGTAACACTAAGTTTCTTTAATTATTTTCCACAACAAATATATCCTTTAATAATCCTTCTACGTATCTTGCTGAATTTATTCTATAAATACATTCTGAAGTAATGTCAGTACACATAAAAACGCCCTAATGCGCTAAAAACGCCCTAATGTCATTAATTAATAATAATAATTAAATAATTATAACTGACAATATTTATGTTCCTGCGGATACAAGTGCAATTCTACACTGTCCTATCTTATTGAATATCGATATTTATCGATGAGAGCAAAACTTAACGTCGTCGACGTTGTGTCGTTGTTCTGGTCGCGCTATAATAGTTGTTCTTATATGATGGGTTTTAATTATTATTATTAGGTATGTAAGATATGATGGTACCTAATTATATATGAGGTTTTTTATTCAATACTAAGTTTACTTATACAAAATACTCATACAATGTATTTAATTTCATTTGGTTTCTTTATTTGTATAAACAACGACTTCAACAGTACTTATAATTTACTTCGGGCATATCTCACATACAGCAAAGTGAACAGAGGGAACATAATGCTAAGACTCCCAATCCTTTATACACTTTTCATCCAATGTTCAATCATTTAACATCATCCAACGAAAACATTGCATAATGTTGAACTCGACGCAAAGACAATTAGATAATTTATTTCCCGTCTTTGATTCATACTCACATATTTATATTATTCATAGCATTGTAATAAGATTAATGACTATCGCGATTGTTGCACATTTAAATTAAAACAAATTTCATAGGATTAATTAAATAAGATCACGGTCTACTGTATATTGTTTAAAACGTCGGGTTTTCAAATGAATTTAAGTTTGTTTCATTTAAAATCACAATGTTGTGTGAACGAAAAGTGTTAACGTTTACATGTAATACAAAAGCACCGAATCCAGACGGTCACACATACACTTTGCTACCTTGGTGCGGTGCGACGGCGTCCCCTCGTCTTGTTACAAGAGCGAGGAAAAGATAATAATTAAATGCCTCAAATGGAAATCGAATCCACAACTGTCTCGCTTACCACGTTATTTTTAAATCCTCAACTTATTTATGATCATTTCTGTAGTAATTACTTTCATAAGCTCTCTACATCTAGTTATAAACAAAGAGCGACTTAGTGACATAACAATTGTGGAATTCCGCCATTAGACGTGGACAAAAAGTAATATAACTAAAGTAATTTGTATGAGATTATCATTAATAGTACTCGTTTTCTCGTAATTTATCTTACTTACATTTATGAAGACGCACGGCTTGAAATTAAAATATGATGTTATCAATTTGTATTATGTTAATATACAAGTACGTACTCAATAGCTAATAATGTAACAACTTTTGTCCTCATTCCACCGACAACATCACTCAATACCTAAATTATTAAATTAGTGAAAAGTTAAGAAATATTCTATATATTTAAAAAATTTTTCAGCAATTCTTCAGTGAAATATTCTGATATTTCGTTCCCTCTGTCTGCCTAATTTGATTTTCATTCATCTCAAGGTCGGAAATTTGAACGCATTGTTTTATTAAAACCGAGAAATGTCAACAATTTCAACATTATCATTTTAAATTGGCATCGCATCCGCATTCATATTAGATACAGTCTGACAATATTCGTGCCTTAACGATATTATTTGTGTTATTTAATAATTTGTCAACAACAACATTTAAATTTGTTATAAATTGTCTAATTTTAATCTCTTCCCTTCGTTTTCATTGCATCTTTTCTTTTTTCTTATATTTTAATTATTTTAATATTACATTATGTGATAAAGCTAATAGCTAAGAGAGTGAGTGATTCATTTATTTAAATAAAGCTAAAATAAATAAATCATTCACAATAGAGGATAGAGTGGTCAAAACCTAGCCTTTAAACATGCTCTTCCTCACTTTCCACCGAATTTGAGGCATTGTGTGTTGAGTGGCGGAACTCAACTCCGCGTTTTGCCTTGTTACCGCAGCGAAGAAATAAAAACATTCAATATTTAAATTCACTCGAGTGGAGATCGAACCGACAATCTTTAATTTACAGTCACACCCTTAAGCCCCTGCGCCACGACTGTCGTGGCCTTACATATATATAAAATATTCCTCTAAATAATATTGTAAGTAAATTTTATGGGTCAAATAGAAAAAATATATTTCTCGTCGCGAGCGTCTGACGTGTACGTGTATTATGCACGGCGCGACGTTGTACGCTTTATATACTTTTATTAAAAGTACGTTTGTAAAAGTTTTCCTGTTACTAACAATTTTGGTAGGTGTTTTGTAATTTATTTATTGTAATGTACTCTTTCAAATATAGCTTTTGCAATTT
The DNA here is from genome assembly GCA_019049475.1 of Eueides isabella. NCBI lineage: Eukaryota > Metazoa > Arthropoda > Insecta > Lepidoptera > Nymphalidae > Eueides > Eueides isabella. The sequence goes on along the minus strand of CM032398.1, from coordinate 838,720 downwards.
TAATGTTGTTTACAAAATAAATATATATTTTAAAGATTAGTAAAAGGTATCATTTTTTTTCTTTCATACAAAAGTAAATAAATATGTTAGCTAATAAACGCATAGTGTAAACGTTTCTGGTAGTTGAAGTAACTGATAAAAAGCTATTACAAAAAAACAATTGAAATATAAAAAAAGAAAAGCTTATGGATGAGACTGCCTTCCCGTACCGGGAATCGAAGCCGAGCCTCCTGGGTGAAAGCCAGGTATCCTAGCCACTAGACCATACAGGATATAATAGTTATATCATAAAATATTATAATCTGGTAAGAATAAAGAGGACTATCTTGATGCAGGGGCATAAGGGAATATATTAAATAAATATTATTATTAGTGTTTCTTCGTTTGGACAACCAGGCAAAACGTGGCGTCAAGTTCCGCCACCCAACACGCAATATTTCAAAATAGCGCCAGGTATTCCAGGTTCCCTCTGCCTATCCTGACATTAAAAATGATGATTTCATAAACAAAAATTTGAACATTGTTGAATTTTGGTAGAGACATGACACCTCATACAGCTACGTTCTTTACGCCTATGCCTATAACCTCTGATGAGCTATGCGCTTTGTTTTTCAGCTAAGAGAAAGATATATTCAACGGAGTGGGGTTCGAACCCTGACACCCCAAGGGGCGTACATTATAACTAAAACTAAATAAGAGTAAAATTAAGTATCATTATTTAATGTACAACTAAGAGTAACAAAGCTGTAGTTTCAAGCTTGAGATGCGGCAGATTCGATTCCCGCTCTAAGCAATGAAGTATTTAATATTTCCAGTATCGCCATCCTAGTACCGAGGCAAAAAAAGAGTGCCATTGAGTTGCCATTCCCCATAAAGAACTGCAAAGCTTCAATTCAGTGACAAATGCAAATGGAGTGTTTTTAGACTGAGTTTACATCGTCTACTTTGTCTGGTGCGTGATACAACTAAAAATTAACAAAAAACATTAAAAAATATTAATATTTTTACAGCAAACATAATTAATTGTAAAAAAATGCCAATTCTAGTCTAAAATTCTTTTCTACTATTTTTTATGAATACAGTAATAAATTTTATGTGACCGACCGATGAACATTCTTTAAGCATAATTTAACATGTTGATATAAGTATACAAATCAACAGGCAAATTACATATATTTACTAATCCATAGTTAAATTCCTTCGTTATTTACTTTTAAGCTTTTTTAAGGATATTGATCTGCATTGGCCGTAATTTACACCAAAATTCAGTAAAACAGACGCAAATATCTAAGCGAAGATATAATATTTAAATTTCTCACGTATTATCAAGTCCTTACACCTCAGAACGTCAATACTACATACCAACGTTAATACAATATTTCAATTAACGTACATCATAGTTCTTAGAAGTCCCTCTCTGATAACGTATCAGCTTAACTGCTCTGAAATATGGCTCGAACTCCAGACCTTTTGGGATTTATTATCTCATTATAAACCCACAACATGTGATTCATTCTTATACTAACGTGAAAGTTCCTCCATTTATTGTAGTAATTGGTTTGATATCTATTGTATGTCTATTGTATATAAATAAATTTTAAAGATATCATTGAATATGAGATATTGAATTTTTTAATTTAATAAAATGTGTATGTCCTAAAATACGGAATGTCTTAACGAAACGAACTTATCACTACTTTGTCTTTGCCTACCACCAAAGCCTCAAAGAGAAAGCACCTACTTAAAATACTCCACTCACCAAACATTATCTCAAACTCGAGTAGCACCCGTTATGCTATAAGTATGCGGGATACAGAGTGAAACTAAACAAACTAATACTACTACTACTACATGCAGACTATTTTTTGATTAGTAGAAAAATTGCTTAAACGCGAGGTGAACTGTCCATCGCAGGTTCTGTACCAGTTTAAGTAATGTAAGATGTTTTTTTATTAAAACTCATAAGGTACTTCCAAATCCTACACATGTTACTGATTATTATATGTTTGACCTTAACAAAAGTTATTTTCGTTTCTAGGCCTTAATATAAATATTATTAGGGTAAGAAATTTAGAGAACATTTAGTAATGTCGACTCTGCCTCGTTGAGAGAGGCGACGATGCCCGCAGGTGCCAGTGTGTGGGGAGCGTAGTCGCCGATACACTCATATTATTAATAAAATTCACAACCTGCGTTATTAAGCTACGTTGATCATTTAATTATTCTAATGCATATATTATTTTATTTCTATTTTGAAACTAATTTGCGATCTATGACTTATATATATATATATATATATATATATATATATATATATATATATATATATATATATATATATATATATATATATATATATATATATATATATATCTATTTGAAATAATAAATTTAAAAAAATATGATTAATATATGTACTTACACGAAGTGTTCGTCTGACATCGCAGCTGCTATCTTAAACATATATTATAATGAATTCGTAGCTAATTGACAAAAGCTAAAACTGATTTACATGAAAAAAAAACTTTTTTTATATATAATGCCTTTATTATAAGATCAGATTCCGCTCTCAAAACACAAGGCAAGATGTATATCATGATAATTTAATCTGCAAGAATAATATCTACACATAAATAGCGATGTTCTCTTCGATACATACTACTCAATAAATGTAAATAAAACAAGCGGCGCGGCGTCTATCGGAGCGGAAGTCTATATAATTGTAACGCGATTAACGAAGTTTGAGCTTCAATGAATGTGTTCGCGTATAATGTAGTAGATCGTAGAGGTTTGTTACTTTGTAATGAAATTGTTCTTCTTTTGTAGTTTATTTCTGAACTCAGTACCTCCTAATATTATAAAGCTAGAGAGTATGTTGAATGACCGCGCAAATTAGTCTGCTTTCTCTTAGATTTGAACAATGCTCTTTGTACTGGATAGTTTATTACTCGAGGGTCGCTACAAGCTCTGTTACAACACAATGATAATCTCGATGCCACCCAGAGCAGGTACCGTGTACGTGTGGTTAGACTTACCTTGGGTACGTAGAACATGACCATCCGCAAGGCGGGTGCACGTACATTGTAACTGGATATTACGTTTACTGATTAGATGTATGCTATATTTTATTAGAGAACATTGTGTAAGTACTCTCCAGATATTTGTAGTAGTATATTAATTACTGAAAAATAGGGCTGTATTTTTTTAAAGCCATTCAAATAATAAATGAAAATTAATCATTTAAAATTACTAAATTATTTTTTTGTTAAAAAAATATTTAATAACAAAGAGAGGTAGACCGTTAAAATAGGGTGTAATATATAAATAATTGACGTCAGCGTCCTCAATGGATGGAGCGATTTGAGGTAAATCTACCCCTAAGTGATGAAATCTAGCTTAATTTGTATGAAACATTTATATTTTACAGAAATGGACTTATTGTATTTAAAGCAGTAATAAAATCTTTATTATATAAATAATTTTATATTGATTATTTTACGGCTGTTTTATAGAATTTAACGATGCAGCATGCTACAATGGACACAGGTGTTCTTGTATTAAGTAACAGTACTTAATTACCCGACTGCATTTATTCGTAGAATATATTATTTTCATTTCATTGCTCTTCTGACAAGATGCGTCGGTGAATTCCGGCACTCAACACGCAATGTATCTACAACAGAGCTACGCAAATTGCTAATCAACTATTTATGGTAAATAGTGTTTGCTTCATAATTTAGAGATGGGCGTGTCGTTACAGATATTTTCTCTGTCTTGCTATAAGTTTCCGTTTCCACTTAGCTGTTTTGACAAGGATAACATTTCGTCTACTAACATATACCAACCGTACGAACTAATTAATATATCATGACTATAATACTGGTACACTGGCTTTAGTTATAAGTAGAAATATTTTAAAACGAATAGATTAAAAAGAATTAAAAATAGCCGTCATGGGACGCCTGGCAGATGTGAAACATCGTGTATGTACAAGTAATATGCATAAAAGATAATATTATTACAGGAATTAAATATAGCCTAATGAGAAAATAAAATATATATATGTATAGCGTGGCGACGTGTCGCGCCGAGGCAACCTGCTTCATAGATGTGCACCCCCCTCCCCTTGCTGTTTCGCCGTGCGACATATATCGGCCGGCGGCCATCATTCATTTTAATACCAATTACAATTTTAAATTCGTAATATCTTTTGAATGGATTGTCCGATTAGAATAAAATAAAAAGTTACTTATAGCTATTGAAACAATCTTGCTCAATAATTTATTTGGATAAGGATTAATATTTGACGATAATATGATCAATAAACTTAGGCTAATAATTTTAATTACTTTTATTCTATGGAAAATTGGTTATAATGGCTAAAATATAAATGTTTGGTTTATACTATCGCGGACTTTTTTGTAGGCACTATTGAGTTCTACAACTTTTCTATACAAATCAACCATACATCTCTAACCATTTAGGCAGCGTTCGCGAGAATCGCTAACATACGGCAGTTTTTTCGTCGACTTACTCCACAATTTTCACTACCACGAATTGATGTGAAACATCTATTGGCTCACTTGTAAACTGAATTGTTGGCATGGCGACGCTTGCCATTGCTATGATATAAGAGTGGAAGGAAGAGAGAGTGAACTCTAAGAATGCGAAATCTAGTTGGTCACAATAAGCAAAGTCCTGCGCAGTAAGTCGATGTCAGTGAGAGTAGGACTACATTACTTATTTATTGCAGGCATAAAAACATTTTGTTGCTCTTTAAAAACTTAAAAATGTTGTAAATTGTAACTTTTGGCTTTTTTGACGCAAAAAGTTGCCGACCCCTGATCTACTGGGATCGCAGCTCCCGTGAATGTGAACATGATGTTCTTAAGAAGTCGGGATTATCTTGTGTATTGAGTTTTTCTTTTCCAATATATTAAATGTTCATGGATACTTAATTAAACAATATCTTTTGTACTTTTACGAACTTCTAGAAACTACTTCATTTTTAGATTAAGTACTATTTACTGAGGATCAAAGTACAGGCTGCTCTGTACGGGTAAAAATAAATGAGAAAATTATCGCATCAAACATTGTCTGAGAACTTTGTTCTCAAAATTATATGTATCTATAATTTTTTTGAGTTAGAACTTGATTGGATTATTTAATATTTCATAGAATTTAGATGTTAGTTAATAACGTAGTATTCTGTTTGTGTCCCTAGTAAAAATAAATTGAAATACGAAATAAATATAATTTAAATTTTTATACAAACCGTTTTTACTAATCGAATATTGCTAACTTGTGCTCGATGGTATATTTGTTATGAATATGTATACAATATTTTGTTATCGTATTCTATATCAACGTGGATTTCGAAAACACAGCACAAGCTCTCGAGACGGTTCAATAAAATATAATAGGGTATTGTTCAGAGAGTTCATACCCGTTGCATTTTATATTAAAGTGGCGATCCCGAGTGATGTTATGTAAGTCATAAAAATCAAAGCAATTATGTTTTGTACTTTTTATGTGTTTGTACTCATTTTTTACCGTCATTCTATATATCGCGGCATCTCAGGGATTATTAATGTCCGTTAGGTTGAAATAGTTTTTAAAGATTCCTCATAGTTTTTTTAACATTAAAAGTTATTTTTATGTATTTATTAGTTTCATATTTAGAGATTTGTTATGATTTTTATTGAAATATAAAGTACTGTTGAATTGAATTGAAAATTCTGTTGCAATATCAATATAATCCATCCTTCATAATATGCAAAACATTATGTTTGTAATTACTTAAGCTTTTTATTTAATTAATTCCATAAACGGAAACCGGCAATTGCTCTCGTAACAAGACTCGTGAAAAGCCTTCATTAAAAGTTCTGGTTATCAAGGTATAACATTTACTCCGAGAGCAAATTTGCTTTTGCCAAAGTATTTTTTTTTAAAAAGTTCATATAAAATTATACATGTTATACCTAAAATGTACGTAGAAAATTATATTTTGAGGTTTGATTACAACTGTGAATGCAGCAGTTGTAAGTTTAATTTCTAATTAGAGGGATGAATTGTATTTTATATAACATACCACGCTCTAGTAAAATGAAGCGCGACGTTAGTTTTCGTAACTTAAATAAATTGTTTCTATATTTGAATAGAAACTGGGAAACGCAGTGTCTTGCCATTGATATGTTATTCTGCTCTGCTATATGCGCGATACAGTTTTAAGGAAGAGTATGTTTTTGGAACATTTTAATTTTTGACTTACATTTTTTTAACAAGGAAATAAAAGCCAGTTAACTTCTTTTTATATTACCTTGTATGAGTATAAAACAACTGTCAATTATAACCTACGATACAATTAATGGTCGATGAATAGTTATATAAGATATGTTAAAAATAAATAAGTTTCGAATAATGTTTAAATTGAAACTTTTCACTTGTAGGAGTAAACTAATTTCATTTTCCTATTCCAACCGACCAAACTCAGCGTAAACTTAATCTCCTTAACAAATAATATCTTGAGTTTAGGCGGCAAACAGAGTGCACTTGCACTAAGTCCTCTTTGTTTACCTTATTGTATATGAAAAAAAAATTGGAGTCAATTTTTTTTTTGTTACTTTTTTTTAGCTTCACGCTGTATCCCGCACGAGGCAGGGTAGGCAGAGGGAACCCGGGAACCTAGTGTAAAGACACTTCGTTTCACTTGCGTTCCCTACTTTCCGCCGAATTCGAGGCATTGCATGTTGAGTGGCGGAACTCAACGCCGCGCTTTGCCTTATTACCAGAACGAAGAAATGAAACATTAAATATTTAAATTGAAAATATTAAACATTTCATTTCCTCGACTGGAAATTGAATCCAGAACCTGTCGGTTACAGTCAGAGTCTTGTGCCGCTGCGCCACGACAGGCCTCCAGGTGTGTGCAAGTAGTTTTGTTTTTTACAGAATTTTATATATTTTGTTAAGTGAAAGAATTCAAGACCGTGTTTTGATCCATAACTATTAAGTAGGGATCGAACCCATAAAGTTATATTAACAGCTAGATGCTGTACCGCTGTAACACATCCGGTAAATCCATGATTAGTTCTTATACAACAAATTTTAAAACTAAGTCATCAAGTATCATCAATACATCTCGTATCGGGCGAGTTGGAAGCCAAACTGCATGGTCTGTTCTAAATAGTTTATTATAAAGTACCTAAGCTCGCTCATTGTGTACGTCGCGAGCGTTGCTTGTCACAATACCGTGCGCCCGTCACAATACTAGCCCACCTGGAACATTATTGAGAATATTGAATCGTTTCATACTCGCATCGCTTGAACAAATATATCTATTGACATTCATGTAAAGTATTCATATTATGTAGCTTATGTTATTGTAAATTGTCTTTTTTAATTAGTTTTACATTGCGTTCCGCACTTTAATGTGCGTCGTCACAAATATTTGTTGCAGAGGGTACGTAGTACACAGCTTTAAGCTTTTTTTTTTATATCTACGTAGAGGGTACGTAGTACACAGCTTTTCTTGATATACAGAGGGAATTTAGTGATATAACATTTAGTTTTCTGCATCTGAATTCAGACTTTCATTGGTTGCGTGTTAATAGCGGAAATTAACACAGCACCTTGTCTTTGCCATTTTGCAAGCGGGAAGAATAAAAGTCTCATATTTCTTTGAGTAAGGATAGTAGCTCACATAAAGCACATGCTCAGAGCACGTCCGGCGTGGCGGGTGATACATTTAAACTTTCCAATTTGTAGACTCACACCTGCACATTGAACAGATTTATTGCACAAATCGGTCGTCCACAGGCGACGTAACAGATTACCTAAAATATAAAACCCAGATTATATTTTTTTACATAAAACGTATATAAGGGTTATTATTCCATAAAGACTGTAAAAACTATAGACATTATATTATTAAACGTAAAATACATATAGTTCTTATGAGGTCTATGCGTTCAATTTATTTTTTTAAGTAAACTAATAAAAAAATATAAAAATATTTAGTGACGAATCACTTAGAAGATTGCTTCGAGACTCGTTTTTATTTATTTATTTTAGTTTTCTGCTGTCTACCGCCTATAGCGGGGGTAGGCAGAGAGAATTTACTTTAAAAAAATGTTTTCATCTCATCGCCTATGTATACATTTACTTAGCTTCACGATATATCTCTAGCGGGATAGGCAGAGAGAACGATGCGCCAAACGTTACAGTAACGGGGGCGGTATTCAACATCGCGCTTTGTCATGTAGAAAAGGGAAATATTTTTTTCTATCTGCGAGAGGTCGAACCCACTTTATAGTCAGTTGCTTGAATTGTGATTTTCTTTGTACACGATGATAGCACGATTAAAGACCTGTCTGTATTGTTCCTAACAAACAAGATAAAAATATAAGAAACGATGGAACGAAAACAACCCAATCCTCCTTGTATTCCTTAAATTGTTTAAAATATTTAAATTAGCTAAGTACAAAAAATAATCTTGGATAAGTTTCTAAAATATTTATCTATTTTTAACGTAGAATAAGAATTTACGAATATTAAAATAATGATTTATTTGAACACCTAAGTACGATACATTTGAAAAGTTAAAACTCAAATGTACATATGTAATTATGTTGTATACAAGTCCTGCGGCGACGCGAGTGTACTTGTAACTTTAACATCCACTTGATAAAGACTGAGGTTGAACTCAGTGCGGTTACTTGAGAACTGTTGAAGATAAACCAGTCGTAGTTTGTTAACCAAACGTTTGTTACCAGATTTTAGACTTTAATTTCATTTCCAGGCTCCCCACTTATATGAAGAGCAGCGTTGAGTTACGCTACTCAACACGTAATCAGAAAATGTTTTCTTAAGACTGAGTTGTTATGTCTTTTAAAAAAATATAAAGTAAACATTGAGTTTCTGTAATCAATAATAAAAGAAAAATTGACTGTTAACAAACTGTTAAATTATCTGTAATGTGTCGACTTGACTTATAATGTTGAAGAGGACATTATGTGCCTGAATAGATTGTTAAAATATAGACGCTTTTGTGGTTTTATATTAAATACAAAACTGTAGCAGTCAAACTTTTTGTAATTGTACCAGCTTGATGTTTTCTCTTTAATATCGCTTGGTTATTTAGGAAATATTTTCACTGCAACTATTCGACCGCTGAATAAAGTATATATAATTGAAATCAAACACCCAATACTACTACATACTAGGTAATGCTCTACTAAGTACTACTACTAGCTAATGTTCACTATAATACTTAATATATTGTAACTAAACAACCACAAGTGTACCCCCTTAAAGAACGTCTTACTTTAGCCGTGTGATTCCGGCTTAGAATAGGATCACCCTGGTACTGATGGTGTCGTAAGAGGCGACTAAAGTGCGTGTGGGAGAGTCACATTGCCAGCAATGGCAACACTCATGGGCAGACTCGACCGGATTGTTACCACTCCCGGCATTAAGGACCGGCGTTAAGTAGTGGCTTTGGCCACTGCGTTTCGCATTAAATGATGCCCGGTGCCCTTCCACCTAAAAAGACGGCAACGCTAATGTAGCTCCTCTGGAGTTACACGGGGTCGTGGGCGACGGTGATCACTTACCATCAGGTGACCCGTACGCTCGTTTGCCGTCTCTTCCATAAAAATAAAAGGAAAAAAAAATAGGTCAAAGACTTTGAAAAAGTACATATTTACAGTTTAAAGGTGTCCATGTACAAAAGACCGAATGAGTGCGAGTCAGACACACCTATCGGTGGATCCGTATCAATTGTAGGGATTTTGTTAGAGGGAAGTAAGAGCTAGCTGTATAGTTTTAGTTTGCACTAACTTTGAAATTAAGTACAAAAATTGTAATAGTTATTAATACCTTTATTTGTGCTGCAAATCCTCCCTTTGTAACTGTAGAGTTACAACCATGAAATAAGTTCGGGAAATTCTCTCCAGGACAAACCATTATAGACGTATTTATCGTTCTTCTGCTTGAGACGATGACTAATGTTGACTAATATAAAGTAATCAAAACCTCTAGTTTTAAGGAAGAGGGCTTTTCGGAGTTGACGATTATTCCGGTTAAAATAGATCACATTAAAATCATTTTAAAATAAGTATGTATTTTCAAAATTCAGTGTTCAAAGAAAACTATGTTTTTTGACTGTTGTAAAAGTGGTTGGTGATTGTTGAGACAGTACCTAACGAGTACAATTACAGCAGCTTATTATGTTTAAAATATTTTTTCATGTTTAACTATTACACCTACCCAAGTGGAATTTGAACCGTATACCGTATATCAATGACAATGTACTACAGTACTGTAGTATATTGTAAGCAATTTAGCTCATTTCATGTTCCGTTCAAACAGATACTCAGTAACTCCAGTGTAACTTAAGCTTTGATGCTGTAAGTTAATTAACTTCACCGTTGTTAGAACAACGTATTTACAAATAGCGCGCTCAGTTAGCAGAGTTCGAGAGGCACTGTAAGTGAGGTGTTATAAGCTTATTAAAATAATATTTTTGAAGTGAAACTTCTTTAGGCGCATAAGAGTAAAATTTTTACAGATGAAACGTCACGCCGGTATGCAACGGAAGTGTCGGAAAAGAGAGAGAGAGTGATCGAGACCGATTAAGAGAGAGTAAGACAGGGCGAACGTAGCATGAGCAACTAGCCGTGGAGTGACTTTGTGAATAAAGGACAATGACATGCAATTTATAAACATAAATATTCACGTGTTTTATACTATAATAATCAAATATTAGTATAAAACGAACACTTCAGATTCTCATAAACATATTAAATAGTATAATCATTGATATAATCGCATCCTATTAAGCCCGCCGGCCATTGTAAATAAATAAAAACAAAATAAACGTTTCAGCGCTTTAGTGAAACTGCGATTTATTGCCCGTTTAATGCTAACAAATTGTATGCAGCGCTAAAGCGCTTGGCAATACTACATTGACTTGCTTTTTTGACATGTCAAAATCAAATGTCAATCATTCGTCTCTCTCACTCTTGTTCTTGCTTGTTGCAGCGTCTGATAGTTTTCGATTTCCATTTTTTTTGGTTTTTGTATAAATAAAGTCTAAATAACAACTTCACTAGAACAGCGGATTTACTCCTGAAATAATGACTTCTGGCAGTGATTTATGGACGGATTCTACAGACGACAACTTACACTAATAACAAACACATTACAACAGGTGAATATTATTTTGGAAAAACTAAATCCTGTGGAGGAATTTAATACTAATAATTATTATATTTTTTAAAAATAAACAATGTTTAAGTATTATTTTCATTTCTAGGTTCGTGCATCACATTATATTTGCCATTCATGTTGGCATCAAGGTGATTGTGCTACTTAGCTTTATTCATCAGCTTCAACTTCTAGAGCTAATTTTGTTCATATTTTAAAATGTGTTCATAGTAATATTGATATTAATAGGATGAGAAGACACTTTATATGATGATTCCATTTTTAATACAACAACACCACTATTGGTGTGTTCATTTTTATTTAAACTGATATGCCATTACTTCCAAATATTTACATTATTTTAATTAAATTAGATTCATGTACATCAGAAACATGGAAAAGATTGAATTCAACCTCTAGGTATGCTTCCTCTATATGGCATACACAAGTATATTTAATTTTAGGTGTAGGTATATAATCACAATTTAACCATTATTTCCTTTTAGATACAAACACTAGATGTCATATGCTACAGAAGAGCAAAGATGCAAAATAGCTATCAGAAAATATTATATTTTAATGGATGCTACTCTGAATGGCAGATGTGCTATAAAAAATATTGATGTAATTGTATTGTTGGGTGCAAAACCATTGGTTGCTGCGCTCATATAATGGCTAATATAGTACATAATTAAGCAATGCACGAGACATATCATTGAACCTCCTGCACAGTTTTTGGATGATAAAGATGATGACAACCATAATTTAATTATAAAAGGAACTAATGTAATGTTTAATGTAATGATTTTTAGAAATAAAGATCTTCTTCTGAAGTATTTATTGTTTTATTTCATTTTCATAGGTAAATTATTTATTTTAAACAAAAGCTGCCTTATGAGCTAATTAGAAATAAGGCTAAAATGATGATGATTAAAAACTTTAACTGGCAATTTATTGACAGAACACTAGAGGTTCCCTTGTCTTATAATCAAGCTCCTCAAGTGTTCTGTTAATAAATTGACAGCTAAAGTTTTCAACCATCATCATTTTAGCCTTATTTCTAACTTTTATATATTGAGATCGAATTTTTAGTATGACCAAACATGGTTGAACATTTTCAAAGCAATAATGATATTCTTAGGCTAGACCATTTGACAGTTTAATTTGATGTTTTTGATCCTCTTAATGGTTATTATAGATTAGTGTTTAGATAGACACGAGATCACATGCATGGCAGTCTATTAAAATAATATTTTCATTACTTTACTGTACACAACATTTTTAAACTATAGCAAATCCTAATTTAATACGGATATCACTAGAAGCCAGGGTGATTCAGTAGTTTGTAATTATTAATTAGTGGTAGGACACTTCCGTCCCTCAATAGTTGTCTTATTTTCTAATATTACCATACATTAATTTTTGACCCTTCAAATAAACAACCTCAAACTACATTTGATGAAGGGTACTTATTGATTCGAATAACCTCTTTTCGTTAACAAGAGAGAAGTGACCGCTCTCTAATGTCTACACGAGTGTGGGTCAAGAGACATTCATAGTTCGTGATCATAATGAGTCAGGGAAATAGATTTTTCTAATTGTAATGTTTGTGTTTTTGCAGTCGTGGCAGGTTTGCAGCAGTGGAGCGGGACTTGACTATTTTGGGTTCTATTACGAATCCACGATCTCTCGATCGATCGTCTGAGAGTTTGATTTATTTGTGATTACGTTGTTATCAATTTTAATCGCTCCACTCTAGTGGACACGTTAAATGTCCCAAACACACTATGTACTTTGGATGGTAACTGGAAACTGTAAGTTCTCTCTATCTACCTGCTGTTCTGTTCGGACTATAAGAAAATTTAGACATAACGCGTACAGCTCGTTGAAGTACATAAGGAGCTCTTTAGCTATTTATGTATATACTCTAGTGATTTGATTTAATTAGAAATATCGTAGTTAGATTAACTCTTAAATGTAAAACTAAAAATAATTTTATATGTTCTTATTAATAATCTGTAACAAGTAACATGACAGCAAATTAATTTCGTCTTTAAACTGTAAATCGACTAACTACAGCAAGAAGCTCCTTCGGTTTGTGAACAAACAATGACGCGAGAACCAATTTAACTCTGCGTCCTATAATACTGAATACACTGTGTTCGTAATTAATTCTACTTGGCTTAGTGGTTGTTAGGATTGAGTATAGTTTGGGTCGAAGGTTTGTTATTATATATTTTTAGACACATAGCAGTGATATAACACTACATGAATTATTTAGAGATCACTTCATGAATGTACTGGAAGACAGGCCTGTCGCGTTTCAAACTTGTATCATAAGAGTGTCATTTTTTAACGGCATCGTTTTTCCTTTATCTAGTAATTACTATATAAGCAAGCATACATAATTTTCTTCTTAAATAAGAAAATAACACGTTTCCCGCCGCGCAGTAGTTTTACTTCCTTGCGCCAAATATTCGATAAAACACTTTTCTCATAGAAAAGCGTTATATATTTGATAAAATAAAAATACTGTAATGTAGCCGGGTGATTCTGGCTTAGAATAGGATCACCCTGTTACTGATGGTGTCGTTGCTCAATGTGCAAATCCGGTCCCCATTATGCGCCAAATAATTGTGACATTAAACGTGGCGTTGACAACGCAACACCAGGCTATGTATACCAGAGAGGAAAAATAACAATAATTTTATTTTTAATTACGAGTAATTTTGTATTGTTCCCACACTCGTCACGTTGACAGTCAGGCGTTGCACCACTGCGCCTCGACGGCCCCAGATCTTTTCTTTATCTCTTATATACAAAGTAAATTATCCAAGTGACCTACATTATATTCGATCAGTGGTTATAATTCTATGTAATGGCACATTCGAAGGCAATTGTGTTTGTAATGGACGGTAATGTGCGTCGTTGTCGCTTCTAATGAGGTTACTGTCTTTAGAATGTTCCTTCTGTTTAGGAAATATGAAAAAAGTAAAGCTTATTTTAAAGTTACGGAAAATTATATAAAACATTAAAAAAAGGCAATTAGAATTTAATGTGTCTCTGTAAGTCCGCAGTGCCTTCTCCAAATTGAGCCAGATTTCTCTGTATGGTTGTCATCTTGTTAGGACCTGCTATGCGTTTAATTGCATCTTGCTATATTAATTTGAGTATTTCAATGAAATTTATTAAGTGTGTGTTTTCTGACAATTTAATTGTAAAAAAATGTCCGTATAAAATGTGTAATTTGTAACTAATATTATTGACATAATTTTAAAAGTTATTTTATTTTATACTTCAAGATGATTGTAAAATATAATGATGGCTGAATAAGTTATTGTCAATGTCTAACGAAGAGGAAAAAAGAGAAGGAAAATGGCCCGCGCTTCTGATAACGGATAGGTGTTCCAAATTGTAAAAGAAGTTTTATTTTAAAATAAAGGTACTTTAGTTATATTTTATATTTAAAAATACTATGAGAGTGTTTGAATATAATTATGATATAGGTATTCGAGGCTGGTAAAATAAATTATTAGTGTTTTTACTATTTACGATTGTTTATTCTGTATTACGTTATTGGTACGTTTTATACATAATTATTAAAATAAAGAAGAATAATATTATTACATTTAAAGCAATACAGCAATTAATATTGTTAATTCGTGAAAATACATGATAATATTTTTGTAATATGTAAAATTTCATTTTTAATAAAGTGCATACAATTGCCGCCATCTTTCTTAGACGCGTGTATGTGAGCTAAAAGTTAAATAAATATTGTCAGTTATTAATTATAAATATATAAGAATTATATATATTAATATGAAACATCAATGTAAAAGGAAGTAATTTATAAGTTTAATACAAAGGTAATGCTTTTTCACAATTTATAAAATATTACATACAAATATACTCATATTTAATGTCCTATAATAAAAACTTTCTTTTGTTATTTTCAAGTAAATATTATAAATATTGGTTATAACAAAATATAAATTTAAAGTATTATAATATATACGTAACGACGTCCGACTGGCGGAGTTCATTGACCCTATGTTTTACTAATAACTGATATTAGAGTCAAGACAGACTGCTGCTTGCGTTTATAACATATTGGCCGCTTTGGTGTACTCGAATCATCGACTGATCTCACAAAACGATCAACATTTCAGCGGTTTCCTAGAGGCGCAGGTTCAAATCCTGATTCAATCAAATTTTTATACGTTTTCTAAATAAGGATGTTTCCTTCTCAAGTGTCATCAATCTCTCAGTAAGAAGATGGACTTGTTATAAATTTGCTCATACAAAAGGCAATCTATTTACAAATACATTTTTTCCTAAGACATCTAAGTTAAATGTATAATCATTAAGCTTCATAGCATAAACACTTTCGGAGCAATTAAGCACGATTTCAATAAAATCTTGCGTCAGCAATATATGCTGACCTACTTATATATTATTTATTTCACATTTTATTGCGGAGAGTAAAAAAATAATGTTGCGTTTTTCCCTTTTTTATAGAATGGACAAGATGAACTAACGTTTCCATTGATCTGATCAAGTTACATCAAAGCAGCTACAGGTGTGTTGCCGCCAAGGTTAATATCAAGGAGGATAACGCATTTTGAAGGTACCAATATCCTGTCGACTGGAAAATACTTTCCCTAACAATCCATTTCACAATCAATTAAGAGACAGAAAATAATTCTTTTAGTCAAGTAGATGTTGAACCCACGGATTTGTTTGTATTTTGGTACACAAAGTAACTGTAATAGACACACGTCTATTTTCATTTCCTCGTCTGGTAAATAAGATTAAGGCTCTTTGTTAGCTATTTGTCGCCCAAATTTGAGAGTATTGCTTGATGTATTGCATATTGTTGAATTCAAGGCAAAGCATTGTCATGACATTGTCATATTACTAGAGAATATTTTTTTTCTTGACTTGGAATCAAACTCATAAGCAATCCGCTTACGATTAGAACTGGTACAACGGCACAAAGTACAGATGGCCTCTCACCAGTACTATGTGATGCGTGGACATCAACTGATACACGTGGAGTTTGTAAGTTAGAAAGAATATCTAACATTTTCCTGCAATGCTGATATTCAACTTGAATGTCTCAAAATTTATATAATAATAAGCAATACCACGAAAATAGTTTCAATCAATAATATGTCAAATTACGTTCAAGTCACCTCTGTTTGTTATATGGGTAGAAACGTAAAGCTGCTGAACCGTACAAGAAAGAGCTATTTTGTAAAGTAATCCTATATTAGATTGTCAACACATAGCATAATAATAGACTCGAGTATGTCGATGTCAGGAGCAATAAGCTATTCCCCGATATATTCCGGAAGCACCAATAAAGCCACAAATGCGGGCCGGATGGCGGGGATTACCCGCCGCCGATATATCAAGGTACCTTCGATAGTATATTTAGCTTTACTTTAGCATTGAACGTGTGTACTCACGCATAGTTAGGCTTATTGGTTTGCTCGCTCTGAGGGTAATGTAAGGGGAATCTCATGATAATTTTTATGCTAAAGAAAAAAATACCCTGTATTATTTCATACATATAATTCTTAAGTGCTAAAAAGTTAAATATGATGTAAACATTAATATTATAAAAATAGACGTATGTGGATTTATCACATATATGGAGTTGACCACAATGCGAGTATGAATAAGATTCAGTCATGTATTCCGGTGCCGAAGCGAATTCATAAAAAAAACTATTATCTAATAATTAATAAATATTCAATTATTCCATTAGACCAAACACACACACACACACACACATACCAGCTTTACAGTTTGCAATGCGCTAGCTTAACATACGCGCTCTAATGTCACTCGTATTGGTTATTTATCCTCTCACAGTATATGAGGCATTATAGATATACTCGTACATTACATTACCCCGTATGACTGTGAATCACTCGAGATACCTAATGTACATATCAGAGAGTAATCACAACGTCACTTGTAATTGAGGTTTACGTTTTCATTTGAATGTGTGTGGGTTTGTATGTGTGTGGGTGTGTGTGTGTGTGTCGTATACATTATAGCTTAGCGATGTACTCCACATGTAGTAGTATAGACAGGGGGAATTTAGAGTTAAGATACGCCGACTAACTCATTAGAGATTTCGTGCAGAGAGGTGGAACTCTATTTACTCGAGTGTGTGATTCTTTCATATAGGACAATGAACGCTTTTACAACATCAAAAATATACGTCCTTACAAGAAATTTAAAAGTCAAAAATAGATGTTTATATATTTGTAGCAATTTTGTTGAACTAAATATTTTAAATTGACGTATTTTTTTTATCAAACCATTTAAATAAAACAAACAATAAATATGGAATGCAGATTGTCATAACATAAAAGTAAAATTGCATTTAAATCCTGTCAGTGGTTTGTCAGATAAGCGCGTATAAATGCACAGACAAACTGACAAATTAAAAAAGTCTTCTTTTTCATCCGGCTTTATCTTGTTATTAGAGATTGAACATAACGAATTTTCCCAAATAGGAATTTAATAGCAACTATCGCGCTCACAGTCAGACGATCCCATACTAAATTTATGCGAGTTACGGCTAAATTAATGTTTTCCATAATTATTTTTAAAAATTCCCATTTTTTTATTCATTAGTAATAAAATGTATGTTATGTTACTGTGTATGTGATTAGCTTAGGTAGTAAAGTGTATGCTAAAATATTAGCGAGAAGAATGCAAGATAGATCTGAAATGCTTTTGTGGGAGGCCCAGGGAGGCTTTAGACCTGGAAGAGGTTGTATGGATCAGATCTTTCCCTCCGCATGATTACGGAAAAATTACACTCTGAAAGAAGGATGCGCGAATAATGGTCTAAGCCTGAATGCGAATAAGACGAAGGTTCTGGTATTTGAAAGAAATGAAGAAAGAACAGTTTGCAAGGTCAGTGTAAATGATAAGATATAGAACAAGTGAATGAGGTAGTATATCTGGGAAGTATGTTTAGCAGAGACGGTAGATACGAAATGGATATGGAAAGGCGTATTTGCTGCCGGTAACAGAGTTAACGGTGCCTTAGCTGCATTGTTGAGACGGCGAAACGTCAGCATAGCTGCGCGTTTGGCCGTACACAATGCAGTGTTGGTATCGACACTGTTATACGGCAGCGAAACGTGGGTATTACAGAAGAAGAATGTAAGAAAGATGATTGCTGTAGAGATGCGATCTCTTCGTCGGATATGCGGAGTCAGTTTATCTGATCGCATGTCCAATGAAGAAATACACAGAATGGCAGGTACTAGCGTGGATGTCACAGTGAGAATGAAGAAGAACGTGCTCAGGCGGTTTTGGGCACGTCTAGCGAATGAGTGAAGAATGAATGGTAAAAAAGATTTATGATGGAAAAGTGAGTGGTAAGAGAGGGAGGGGGAGACCTCGGTTGACCTTCGAAAACACAGTATCGACGATACTGGAGGAAGGTCACGTAAAAAGCATGAGGACCCCCCGGAGGGCATGTATGAAGAGGTTGATGACAGTGGACGAGGCGAAAGAGGTATGCCGAGACCGTAGCGTTTGGCGCTCCGTTTTCTCTGCCTACCCCGCTAGGGATATCGCGTGAAGCTAAGTAAGTAAGTAAGTAAGTATGTTACTGTAAGAACATCCGAGCAGAGTGTTGTATCACTAAGTGTGTTTCATTTGCAAATCTCTAATATAGTAATAAAGAAACAACCTCTATCAGGCGCCAGGAGGGTACTGCCTCGTATTGATGTACAATATCAGTAAGTAAACTAGTACTGGTAAATAGCTATAGTACTGGAATACTCTCCGGCCTCGAATCTTAAAACTGAATAAAATATTTTAATTTTTAAAATGAAATCTGGAATGTATGTTTCAAACAATGTCTCACCGACTTAAGTTCTTTCGTTCTCTGCCACTTATACAAATAACTATGTAAATTAAGTCATTAATTTATGTCAGATTATAAAATAATATTCTTTATAATAACATTTTTTACAGATTCTTGAAGCTTAGCATATATTTTGCGGAATATACAAATATTCCGTTCTCCTCTTTCCGCCTAATTTGCTTCTAACCGCCTCGAGGACAGAACTTTGAACTCCTTTCTTATTAGAACCGGGAAATGATAACAATTTCAGTATTATCATTTGAAATTGGCATCGCATCCGAATTTATAGTAGATACAGTCTGACACTGTCTGTGCCTCGCTTTGCCTTGGCCTCACTTGTATGTGTTAAATTATAAAAAAAAATATTATAAAACCTAAGAGTTTGTTTCATTGTACAAGTTTATTGAAAAATATAATTTATATTATATGAAATTATTTATTTTGATATAGCCCTCTGTAGTGGAATGCTACTAGAGTGAAGTCGCAGGCAAAAACTATATATAATATAATAATCGCAATATCTATTAAATTAGCAGAAGTGTAGTATCTATTTACTTATCGACGATCGTTACGTTATTTAAAACATGAAAGTATTCATGTACATGTGTACGTAAGTACAGTTAGTCCCATAGAGACGAAAGATCGATAGAAATATTTATGTAGTTTTTGAATTAAGCCCGAGCGAGCTGTTAACTTGCATTTCGCTGCTACGGCGTAGACTTGTAGACCTAACGTAGAACTAAAATAATAAGAATAGTTTTGAAAATTGTATTTAAAAAAATATTTTGTACACTAACAAAAACGTAACGACATTCAACTTTTTTTTTAAAACGTTTAAATTTTAAAACATTCAAATGTACTTCAAAAGTCGGACCGCAATACAGGGAGTGAGTATTTGAATTAATATAAAAACATCAGTTTACTATTTTAAAACCGAGCGTGGATTGGTTGAATGATGTTTCAGGAAAACTAAATTGTTGTCATGTTTTTTCACGTTTGGGAAAAAATCTAACATGTTTTTTTTTCGACATTTTTGTCGTATTATCTAATAATAGAGATCACAGTCAGTCGATGTCCAACTGACACTGAGAATGCTTAGAAACAACACATGTATGTATGTATGTCAATACTACACATACATGTATTGTTTCTAAGCAGTCCTTTCATGCCATAGCAGCTCTAACGCTCAGCTCCCCACAATCTGCACAAACAACTGAGAAAATACTGAGTCGAAATAAAACCAAAAGAAACATTTGTATTCAAAACATCAGTACTAAGAATTTCTCTCTCGTACGTAAAATATTATAGAAAATAAGGTTCAATGTGTACTTACAATGAAAGCTTAATGCCAACTTTGTCGTTGTATTAGTCGTCCATTTAAAGCAAGGTGAAAGCGTGCGCTGACTAAACAATACAAAGAACAGACCTCGCCTTCCTTACACCACAATATGACTTTGATAGTTTGGCAAGTTATATTTCCCGTAAGAGATTTACCAAACAATAAAAAATTAAAATGATCTTAGTTGCTTTTAATGATGAAACTTGTTCATACTTTAAGAAAATAAAATTTATGAAAGTAACAATGAATTATTTAAATACGACGCAGTTCACTGCGGTCATAATTCGATTCGATAGTAAAAAGTTAACTACAGTGTTGATCAAACACGCTACGATTGCGTTTATAGTCAGAGACGTTAGACGTCGACTGATGTCGTTATATTTTAATGATATTCAATATATTCACAGCTTATTTTCCCTAAAAGACATATTGTCATATTGAAACCTGGCAACTTTTGTGTCGAAAGGCTAGTTTTCCCACAAACTTCTCATTATATTATCTTCTCTTTACTTCATAAGTAAAAGAGAATATTATTGTGAATTACGATTAGCATTTTAATTCATTGTTTTGCATGGACACATAAATGTTTCAGTTGTGAAAGCTATGCTTTAAGCTTTAATGTAAGTCATGGAATTATCTTATTTATTTTCTGCGTTCTCAGAGAGCTCCGTAAGTTTAATCCAAAGCGAAGAGCACTTAAGTAAAATTTAGGGAGGTCTAAGAAGTTCGCAAAAATATAAAAAATATTGTTCAATCTATAAAAATATAATAGAAAAGTAAAATCGAACTTCATCTTGTAATATCTACCTAATAACATGACCCCGACTGCTTAAGCACGTCGTGTTCCCGCTTACGAGAGCTGCGATCTCTGTACGGGAGTATCGCTATTGTAGAGAATTCATAAAAATATGAATTGTATGTTGTTATTTATATAAATAAGCGTTTTAACTTACAAATCGCTATTGTAAGCCTCATTGTTATCGTTATAGCGATTAACGTTACCTTGTTTAAGTCAATTTTGCACTTTGCAGGGTGCTACATACACGCATAATGACTTGAGCCAACAACTCTCACAGATCATTATTTCACAAAGACTGAAATGAAAACTTTCAATGGGCTGATTTTAATAGAAGTTGTTGTATTTTATACGGTATGACGCGGGCGGTTAGGATTTCAAATTTCATACGGTGGAAATATTTTTTTAATATTTAATTTTTTTGCTTTGGTAGCGAGCCAAACCGCGGCTTGTCCCCTCACCACCTTGCGTGCAGAGACAAAATTAAATTGTTGAAACATTGTATCGTCATGGCAGAACTGTTTTAAAAGCTCACCATACCGTAATATTTGTGAACATTATTATTCTAGTCGAAATTATTTAAAGTCACTAAATATTCAACAATTGAATTCGTTAGTTGTTTTGGCGTTGGTTAGACATTTATTTCTTACTTATTTTTCATATTTCGTGAATTGAAGAATTTGTTATAAAATGCAGCGCTTTGCCTTGCCTTTCACTAATCTTCCTGTACTTACAATTTGAACTCACTATACTCGTAATAAGTCAACTAAATTTCTAACATTGCACTAATCCTATGTCTATTCCAATTACTATTATAACTAACTAAAGGTACTGTTTCAGTTTAAGTATCAATATAACTCTTGAAATAAAAGAAATAAAATCGCTGGAAATACACTTTTAGTTCTATTTAATGTTTTATAATTTTCCAATAACTTTTTCCTGTTTAAAAAAATCATAAATTTAATAAAAGTTGTGGGCGGTCATTAACAAAAATAACGTTTACTTTATTGACTTTCTAGATAGCGCTAATTGGATTAAGATTATAATTTTTACTCTAAATTACAACAATTAGTAAACAAGCGATCAAATTATAATATATGTTCATGTAGAATACATTATAAATACATGTTCTAGTGGTCATATACTGCCAACCCCCGTACAGAGATTAAACTCTGTCTAGACTTCTACATCTGAATAACTACTACTGAACCTTCATTAATTTATATTTATGTTATAAGTTCTTAATTGCTATAATCTTATAACTTTAAATGTAAATAGATCATGATGAATGCAGCCGTCGTTCCAGAATGTACAACCGTACCGTACTACTTGAAAGCATCTGTTGTACGTTCAATTTACAATTGATGAATTATTATATTGACAAACAAGACAACTCGCGGCGATAATTTTTGCCACTCAACTAACAAAGTTTTAATAGTTGGACAAACACTGAAAATCGGAGTGTTTTGGTACAACGTTAGTGTACCCTGACTGATACAGCTTTAAGGAATATTACTACTGAGCAGTGCAAACAAATGGCAAATTTTTCATCTGACATCTTTCCTTATTTCCTACAAGCAGGAAGTAGAGAGAACCTATTTGTTAAAAAATACTGTCCTCCTCGCTCTGCCCAAGTTTTGATATTACGTGTTGATTGAGAAACTGAATGCTGCGTCTGCTTTGTCTTACTATTCAAAATAAAAGTAAAAAAAGTATATAGATTAATTCTCCCGAATAGAATCAACCACTACCTTTGCGTTAACAATCAGAGGTTGTGGTTGGTGATTATTTTGTTTCATAGGTTCTTGTAATGTTCAGTTTAATATGAGTTTTAATTGTGCTCAATGTTTTTAGATTTTTTTTCTCTCGTTTGATTTAATTTCTGTTGGAGTGTTATATCTAGTTTCCTCAAGGATCCGTTCTGTCTGCAACCCTATTCCTGCCTGCACAACCACGATATGTTAACACCCGATATCGTTGGGTATGCTGATGACAGCACGGTTGTTGAAAGATATCTATCGATGCCAAAGGCCAGCCGGATCGTAATCCAGTCTTGTCGAGAGTCTATGATCGATCGACTGAACCTGGCACTTCAGAGCGTCTCCGAATGGGGCGATGCCAATCTAGTCATGTTTAACGCTAACTACCAAAACTCAGGCGTGTTTATTTTCCGCAAAACGGGGCCCCTTCGATTTTGCTCCGACTTTCCGAGATGTACCCGTGCCGATAGCTGACCATCTCGAGCTTCTTGGCCTGAACCTTACGTCAGATTGAACTTTGGACGTTACATCGAGTCTTTTGGCCGCAACTGCAGCTAAAAAAACTAAATGTCCTATCAAAGGTTAGCAGTATTTCACTCAGGGACAACTTCTTCAACTCTATAAAGCTCTTCAACTCTATAAAGATCGAGTATGGAGTACTGCTGCCACCTTTGGGAAGGTCTGCTAAATATCAGCTAGCGAACCTAAGACTCGATTAAAAAGTGCGCGCCAAGAAGCTCATTGGCAATTCAGCGATTTGTTTGAGGCAAAGCTGAAAAGTCTTGAGCATCGCCGAAAAGTACTTGCCTGACGATTTTCTATAGGATACATTTCGGAGAGTGTGCAGCAGCACTACATGACTTAATACCCTCTTTTCCTTTCTATCTG